>JXCR01134161.1:60906-105633 GCA_002079205.1 Phalaenopsis hybrid cultivar | reverse complement strand
TTTAGAGTGACAGACTAAAATCTCTAATTCGGTCCTATCATTTGGGTGCTGAAGTGTTGATGTTAGCCCTCAGGTGTGGGGAACGTGGGAGCTCCAAAGTGAGAGCCGGTATCCTCCCAGCCTAGCCGCAGATTCAGTAAACAAGCATGGGATTAGTCAATGTTCTTTATGCCTGGATCAAAGGGTAAAGAATAGGTATGCTCCTATTTGGCACAATATAAATTGAACTAATTCACTTTATATATTCACTATAATTTCTTGATAAGGAGAGGATGCTTTCTTATATATTGAATATCACAATTAAACCCTCCTTAGTATCATTAGTTATTTAGTAGTTATTAAAATTATCTATTTGTTTCAATTGCCTATTAGTGACAGATAAGGTGAACTTCGTTGTTGTGATTAAAGTATTGCTTTTCTAAAATCTTAGTTCGTAGTTCTAAACCTCTTCTTGTAGGATCAATATTTAGGACTCCATTAGAGCCCTATATTACTTGAGTGATACGTATACTTGTGTTGATAAGTGTGACTTTACAATTATTGAATATTTATTATGTCCACATTTATCTTGTATTTTTAAGCATATATAAAGTCGTCGGTTAGTGGCAAGATTTAATTTTCTATAATCAATGCATATTCACCACCTTGTAACTTGTCTAGTAGGAATTAATTCATTATGTTCATTCACAATTACAGTTACTCCTCCTTTCTTAGGAACGCAGTGAATTGGACCAACCCATGCACAATCTGAAATAGGGTCGATAATTCAAGCATCTAACCACTTTAAAATTTGTTTCTTAACAGCTTCTTTCATAACAGGACTCATACTCCTTTGAGGATCAGCCCTGGATTTGCAATTCTCTTCCATATGAATTCTATGTATACAAATTCAAGGACTCCTTTAATATTAGCAATTGTCCATCCAAAGGCTTTCTTAAAATTTTTCAGAATTTTCATCATCCTATCTTCTTCTTCCATCGTTATTTTTGAGGAAATTATAACTGATAAAGAATAGAAATCTCCTAAAAAGGCATACTTTAAATGTTCACGAAGTAACTTCAACTCAAGTTCTAGAGGTTTTTCAGTTGATGGACAAAATGATTTATCTTTGTCTATCGTGTCCAAAATTTTAAAACTTTCTCAAACATAGTTTAAATCTTCCTTAAAAAGTCCTTCACATCAATTTAATTCCACTTCTTGCTCGTGTTCCAAACCTTTTTCTTCAGATTTTCTTCATAAGTTGTTTTGAAATGACATTCACTTAGATATCTTATAGCATCCTTCCTATAACATTCATCATCTTTATCTTTTGCAGGATACTTCATTGATTGTTAAATATTGAAAGTAACAGTTTGATCATTGACGCGCATTGTTAATTCCTCTTTCTACACATCTATCATTGCTCTTCCTGTGGCTCAGAAAGGTCTCCCCAAAATCATAGGTACTTTATCTTCATCAATATCTAGCAAAATGAAATCAACAAGCAAAATAAATTGATCCACTTTCACTAGGACATCTTCTATAACTCATTTAGGGTGTGTTATCAAACAATCTGCTAATTGCAGAGTTATAGTAGTACGGTTTACTTCTCCTAATCTCAATCATTTGAACATTGATAATGGCATAAGGTTAATGCTTGCACCTAAATCACATAAAGCTTTCCCATAAAATTTGTCTCCTATTGCACATGGAATTGTAAAGATATCAGGATCTTTATGCTTTTTAGGAAGCTTTTTCTTAATTATAGCACTGCACTCCTCACTAAGTGCAACAATCTCATTATCTTCAAAGTTCTTTTTCCTGTTGAGAATATCGTTCATAAACTTTACATAGTTTGGCATTTGTTTTAAGGCTTCAACAAATGAAATATTAACTATAAGCTTCTTAAATATTTTCAAAAATTTTGAAAAATGCTTATCCAACTTCTACTAACAAAGTCTCTGAGGAAATGGAAGTGGTAGTTTGTCCAAATCAAATTTCAGCGGAGAAATAGTTCTCTCAAAATCTTTTGGAGTGTCCTCTTTTGATTCTTCAGTTTCTTCTCTCTCTACTTCAATTTCTTTTTGAACCCTACATTCTAACTCTCTTCCGCTTCTAAGCTGAATGGCTTTAACTTGTTTTTTATTTTGGTCTTTTGGATTTGATTCAGTATTACTAGGAAGTGTTCCTTGGGATCTATTACTTAATAAATTTGTCTGGTCTTTCAGACTTGTTTCAGTATTACTAGGAAGTGTTCCTTGGGATCTATTACTTAACGAATTTAATTTGATTCAGTATTACTAGGAAGTGTTCCTTAGGATCTATTACTTAATGAATTTGTTATTTGCAGTTGATTCTCAATATTTCTAATTGTAGCTCCTTGACTTTATAATTGATTTCCCATTTGTAAGACCACTTCCTCTATAGACAACTTCTTCTCCTTAAATTGTGTAATATTGTTGGAACCTGGAGGATAAGTAGATCTATAATTATTATTCCCTTGATTGTTCCAGTTTACCAATGGGTTTACTTGGTTGTTCCCCCATTGCTGATTATTATCACTTGAATTGTTATTCCACTTAGAGTTGGGATGGTTTCTCCAACCTGGGTTATAATAATTTGAATATGGGTTATTCTGCTTGTTATTTATGACATTCAAAGTTTCTAATGATGCTTGAGAATCTACCATTTAGCCTAATGAATTCTCTTCAATCATGAAAATTGGTTGAGAAAAATTCATTCCAAATTGGTCTAACTTTCTTGAAATTGTAGCAACTTTATTTGTTAACATATTAAATGCATCAGACTCATGAATATTAGCTACTTTCTTAGGATTCACCCTCTCAGAAGGCCATTGAAAATTATTGGTAGCTATTTCTTCAAATAAAGCATAGTCTTCATGAAATGGTTTTGACATCAATTTACCACCAGCAGTGACATCAATAACTGATCTAAGAGATCCAACTAATTCATTATAAAATGTTTAAATTATTAACCAATATAGTATAGCATGGTGTGGATACTTTCTTAAGAGTTCTTTAAATCTTTCCCATGCTTCATAAATAGATTCTTCTTCAAACTGATTAAAAGATGTAATATCATTTTTAAGCTTTGCAGTTTTTGATGGTGGAAAATACCTAGCAAGGATCTTTTGTGCTAAATCACCCCAAGTTCTGGTAGATCCAAGTGCTAATGAATTCAACCAGATCTTAGGTTTATCCTCAAGTGAGAAAGAAATAACCTAAGTCTTATGACATCATCTGATACACCATCGTATTTAAATGTAGTGCACAATTCTAACCTAGTCTTATGGCATCATCTGATACACCATCGTATTTAAATGTAGCACATAATTCTAGAAAATTGGCAAGATGTAAATTTGGATCTTCAGTTAGAGATCCCCCAAACTGATTATTTGATACCATTTGGATAACAAAAGATTTAAGCTCAAATGAATTAGCCACTCCAATAGGTTTTTGAATACTGTAATGAAGCTCATCTACAGCAGGGTGAATAATAGTTTTAAGCTCAAATGAATTAGCCACTACAGTAGGTTTTTGAATACTACAATGAATTTCATCTACAATAGGGTTGAATCTCTTAAAGGTCTAAACTCTTGATGAATTTCAACATTTTGATCATTTTGGTTTGTCATTTCTATAATTTTTTTTCAAGATTTTTATTTTTTATTTTTTGGTTTTTCTGATTTTTCTAACAGTTCTTTCTAATTCAGAATCGTAGAACACTAGTCCTTCAGAACTGAAACTATGCATACACTAACATAAAATAAAATAAAAGTAAACACACACAAAATAAAATACAATAACTTAAAGTTTAAATAAGACTTTCTAAAAATAGAAAGTTTCTTTTAAATCAATAGATTCTTTACAATTTTCACTTCACTTCCCCGACAACGGCTCCAAAAACTTGATCCCGAAACTGTTTATATGCAACAGTATAACAATAATTTTGATTATATTTTTCACTTATATTTCCTTATTTCGCAACAAAATCAAAAACTTGATCTTGAAGAAAAATAAGAATTTAACTTTTAATTTTTATATATTGGGAAACTACGCAAGTATATGTATCGTTATCAAGTAATATAGGACATTTTGATTAAATCCTGAATATCGAACCCACAGGGAAGATATACATTATGCACTTTTTTGAAAACTTTTTATTTTTAAAAAAGAAAATTATTTAAACTAAATACGTTTTCGTAGTAAAGAAAGTTTAAATATTTTTTGTAATTTTAATATTTTGACAAAAACAGAACAAACTTAAAAAGATGACTTGAATTTTTGTAGAAGAAAAGCACTAAATAAGAAATATCATTCTCTTTAACAGGAATCAGCAATAAGTAGGAATTCTGTTGTGGAAGTATGCATATTGTGTTGTGTCAAATAAGAGCAATAATATTTTTTACCCTTACTAGAGATGCTATAATGAATATTGGTTAATTTAAAGTTTGAATAGTTCTGAAGACCAACTAGACACGAAAGATACTAGCTCACACTCCAGAGTTCCCTTAATTCTCTCCACCTTGGGGCTAACATCTCGTATCAGAACTGAAAACAATAAAACAAGTTCGGGGCTTTAACCCGTCACTTTAAAGTCCTCTAACTCTACACCCTTCAATGAATTATTCCCTATTTATTTGAACTCAATCATATGAACTACATTCTCATTCATACAACTTAATGTGATACTTTTCGTTAGTTGACTAAGACAATACCAGCCCATTACATTCTCATTCATACAACCTCATGTGATTCTTTCCAATTGTTGACTGAGACAATACAAGTCTGACTTACATGTTCTCACAACAAATTTTAACATCTGGATTGGCCAAATCAAGAAGTAAATGAATTACATGGATTTAAGATCAATACTCTCCACAACTTCCATCCAACACTTAATTACTTATCATTTTTTGAAAAAAATAAAGAAAACTATTCAGAATCCATGGAGAAAACAAAGCCACACATTAGTTTAAAAGTATAAATCATTGTCAAACAAAGAACTAGTCTCAATTAAAACCAAAAGTAGTCTGAAATAAAAGATAACAACTTATCTCAAGTCCTCCATCAAACTCTTGAAGTTTCTTTGATTCTCGTCTCTTTTACAACACCTGAATATAAAACTAAAATGAAAAGGATAAATAATTCGTGCCTAAAATTCTCTCCAACTAACTCTCCAATTTTAGAACTTTCAAAACTTTCCCAGTACTTTCAGGACCCCTTTCAAAGACTCAATCTTCCTTCTTTTATAATTCTCCAAAAGGTGTCTTGGTATCTCTTCAAAATGTGTCTTAATTGATGTATTTCCTCCAGAGATGCATCCTTTCACAATAATTTTCATCCATGGTGGTTGTAACGACCTATTAAATCAATAGATGCCTCAAAAACCTCTTCAAAATTTTCAAAAACTGAATTTACTCATCTAATAACTGCCACTGGAGCTTAAGCGCGGGGCCTCTGGTGCTTACGCTTGGCCTTCTCCATTTAACTGGCACTTAAGCGCCGGATCTGGCACTTAGGCGCCAAAACACTTTTGCACATTTTTCACCTATTTGTTCCAAATTTGATCCTTTTTCACTTCGTTAAGCATTTTTGACCTTTTTACCTGTACCTAAATAACACACAAATATCTTCCATTAAAGCGCAATATCTCAAAAATAGGTATAAAAATGTGTCTAAAACATAATATAATTTAGGTGTATCAGTTTGCTTTTTCACTTCTTTGAGCATTTTTTCCATTTTTACTTGTATCTGTAAGAAAAACACAAAAATTCCTTCCATTAAAGCGCAATATCTCAAAAATAGGTATAAAAATGTGTCTAAAAATACTATATATTTTAGGCGTATCACTCGATACTACTAACCATAATCGATCGCTTTACATCTCCGTCAATATCGGTAGATTTGTCTTGTTTAGAGTCCTAGTAGACCCAGGAGCATCACTAAACTTAATGAGTCTATGGACATTAGCACTTACAACCGATAAAATGATGTTAAGAGGATTCAATCAGAAGGGAGAAAGAGCACTTGGATCAATTACACTGTTAATGAAAGCTGGAGAATTAGTAACAATCACAAAATTTCACACCATCAATGCAGAGACTTCTTTTAAAGCTCTACTTGGAAGGTCATGGATTCACGATCATATTATGGTTCCGTCATCCTTACATCAATGCATCAAATATTTCAAAGAAGGACAAGAACATTGTATTAAAGGAGATTTACAATCGTTCTCAGAACATGAAGTGGGTATTCGTGAGAATGCCGGCTACTACACACCTCCAAAGAGAACAGTCTTTTGCCTTGAAGTTGTAACGAATGAAATACAAGACTCAGAATGATCACAAAGAAGAGGCCATTCAACTATGCTTTGACAATCTACTATCATCTCTTCACAATGAGGTGGTAGAGGTTCTTTTAACCTATACACCTGAGATCAAGGCCAGAGATGTGGAGGAGGAAGAACCAATCCAATTTTTGGACAGACTAGGTCAACCATCAACATCGACATAGAAGAAAGTTCTGATGAAGGAAGTTCCAAGGAAGAAATGATGATGATAAAGCAAAAGAAACCTCAATACGAGATCTCCTTGGAAGACATGGAAAAGGATTAATATAAATTGATTTGTGATTGGATCAAACACTATGTGAACGCCATGACCCTTACTCTGATCTACCCTTAAAAGGCTGAGAGTTTAGAAGTCACGGAAGCTCGTAGTGTTGGTTTGAAGTCGATCAAGTTTTGTCGTGTTTCCCCTTCTCCTAGTTCTAAAAATCATATAAATTTGGATGATGATTCTAATGAATCGATGGAATTACCTTTTGGTTACTTTCTCCATGTGTACAAAAATTAATTCAACAGAGATATGTGATAAAACAAATACCAAGAGATAAGGTACAACTTTTAAAATAATTGTGGAACGTTAAAAGTCAAATTCTTAATTCAAAACAGGGTCTTGGATTTTGTACTGTAGGACCAGTTGATGATTCAAAATTTTACATGGTTGACTAATGAATTACAAGAGGACTGCCTCTATGTAGAGAATGACTCTCAAGAACAGTTAATAGATGATGCTCCACTAGAATTTGAACAAGAGATTAAGTCAATGGTTAATGAGACAAAGAAAGTCAACCTCGGGACTGAGTAGCAGCCCCGACAAACCTTTATAAGTTCCTTACTCTGTGATGGGGAATCCATAGAGCTAATAAAGTTATTATCAAAATTTAAACATTTTTTTATCTGGAGCTACAATGAAATGTCAGGACTATCAGTAGAAGTCACAGTTTACAAGCTTTGGGTAGACAAAAACTTGACCCTAGTGAAACAAGCTCCTAGAAGGATGCATCTTGAAATAGAGCAACAAGTCATTACCGAGGTAAAGAAATTAATATACGCTAACTTTGTAAGAGAAGAGAAATAACCCACATAGTTAGCCAATATCGTACCAGTTAAGAAGAAAAATGGACAAATCTGTGTATGTGTTAATTTCAGGGATCTAAATAAGGAATGTCCAAGAAGCTGAAGTTAGTGTATATTAAAGTATGTGGTCATATCTTAGTTTAGCCTATTGGACGTTTCCACTATTTTATCACTTTCATAGATGATCACAACTAAAATGTATTTGTTTACTTTTTAAAGCATAAATTTGATTTATATGAGGTGTTTAAGAAGTGAAAGACTATAATAAAGAATGAGCCAGACTTGAAGCTGAAATGTCGTAGATCATATAACGGTTGAGAGTATCATGATCAAAAGTTTAAGAATTATTGTGCATCATGAGAGATCAATGGTGAAGTCCAAGAAGCTGAAGTTAGTGTATATTAAAGTATGTGGTCATATCTTAGTTTAGCCTATTGGAAGTTTCCACTATTTTATCACTTTCATAGATGATCACAACTAAAATGTATTTGCTTACTTTTTAAAGCATAAATTTGATTTATATGAGGTGTTTAAGAAGTGAAAGACTATAATAAAGAATGAGCCAGACTTGAAGCTGAAATGTCGTAGATCATATAACGGTTGCGAGTATCATGATAAAAAGTTTAAGAATTATTGTGCATCATGAGAGTCACCAATTAGGATTTTCTGCTACACAGTGATGTCATTCAGATTAAAGAATGTCAGAGCAACATATCAACGAGCAATGACAAAAATTTTCTATGACCTCATTCACAACTTAGTGGAGTGCTATGTGGATGATTTGGTCATCAAAAGTAAACATAAATTGGACCATTTGTACAATTTGAGGATTGTGTTTGAATGATTACGACAATGTAATCTTAAGATTAATCCCTTAAAATGTGCCTTCGATGTTACCTCTGTTAAATTTCTAGGATTCGTTGTTCTTCATCGGGGGATCAAGATCAACCCGGATAAGATTAGAGCTATCTTGGAAATGCCTCCTCTCAAAACTTTGAAACAACTACGTTCATTTTAAGGAAAATTGGCATATCTGAGACACTTTGAAATAGCTCCACGCTATAAAGGAACAAAATTTAGCAGAATTTCTTGTCACACATCGACTTCCAACTGGGTTCCCACTCAACGATGAACTACCAGATGAGTACATACTACAAATAGAACCCTCCGATGCCATATATTGGGAGATGTATTTTGATGAGCTTCTTCAGTTAGGAAAGGTAAAGGTTCAGAAATAGTTTTACCAGGAAAATCAGGGATTGGTCTGATTTTCATTACGCCTGATAAGGGTATGTTGAGATTCTCCTATCACCTGACAAAGTCGTGTACAAATAACGAAGCAAAATATGAAGTGTTAATCATCAAGTTAGAGTTGACAATCTTAATGAATATATTGTATATTGTCATATATGGTGACTCTCAACTGATCATTCAATAAGTTTCTGGGCAATACAAGATTTTGAAACCAAGGTTAGTGGAATACCATAATTATACGATGAAGCTGTTAGAACAGATTCCTAATGTAACTCTATACAGGATTCCTCAGGGAGAAAACACACATGCCAACGCTCTAGAAAAACTTGCTAAGGAGCCGGCATGTCCACCAGAGGATTCCATTGATATTACAATATAAGGAAGATGGGTTTTGTCTCAAATCGACCTTGACAATCTACATAAGCTCAAAAAAAAAGAAGAAATGATGATTGCCATCGCTGACATTAATGAGGATTGCCGTAAGCCATTAATACAATAGTTGCAAACTGGAAAGTTGCCAGAGAATAAGTTTAAGAGATATCACATAACAAAAGGGCTATGTCATACGCTATGGTGGGAGATGTTCTTTACATGAGGTTATTTGATCAGATGTGGTTGCGATGTTTGAGCAGAGTAGAAGAACCAAATATTATCGAAGAAGTACATGCCAGATTATGTAGGGCTCACCAGTGAGGGCCAGATATGAAAATGAAGATCAAAAGACTGAGATATTGTTGGCCAGCGATTATATTCAATTATATGGATACAGCTAGAAGGTGTTACCTTTACGAAGTGCATGGAGTAGTCTTACACCAACCTCCGAATGTGCCTCACCCAACTCTTGCCTTGTGTCATTTGAGTGTTGGGGAATAGACATAGTAGTTCAGATAGACCCTCCATCCTCTAAGGGAAATAGATTCATTCTCACTACTATAGATCAGTTTTTTAAGTAGGTAGAGGCAATGCCATTACGAGAGGTTACAGCCAGCACGCCCTTCATTTTTTTAAGACCAATATATTCTACCGTTTTGGAGTTCTGCCCAAATTGATTTATGATAATGGGACAACCTTCAAGACCACAAAGATCAACAACTTTGTCAAATGACATGGGATAGATTAGAGATACTCAACAATTTATTATCTCAGAGTAAAAGGCTTAGCCGAGGCATTCAACAAAATAATGGTACAGATCTTGAAAAATACACTAGATGAAAATAAAAGAGATTGTCATAACAAACTACTAGATGCTTTGTGGGCCTACCGGATGACATTCAGAACACCCACTCAATGTACACCCTATGCACTTGTGTACGGGTCCAAGTCAGTACTACCGCTAGAAGTTCAGATACCGTCTCTCAGAGTCGTCATCGCTAATCAAATCACAACAGAAGAAAAGGCAAAACTCAGACTTGAAGAATTGGAAAGTCTAGAGGAAATAAGGTTAGAAACACAACAGCATTTGGAACTCTACAAAGCAAGGATGGTGCAGGCTCATGATAAATTGGTCTGCCCGAGGATGTTTAAAGTTGGCGATCTTGTCCTCGTTCTCAAAAGGCTTATTCTTACACATCGTAAAATAGGTGTAAAATTTGAACCGACTTGGGAGGGACCATTTGTCATAGAAGAAGTCTACTCAGGAGGATCCTACCACCTGGTGGATTTTTGAGGCGAAAGATTTATGCTGTCAGCTAACGGCCGCAACTTGAAAATATACTACCCGACATGATGCAACTCAAAATCAACATTTGCTTTTTGAAATTTTGATTGTACTTGGGTTATTTATTTGGCCAAACATCTATGACCAGGTCCAAAATTTTGTAATAAATTAACGTCAATAAAAAAATTCTTTTTGCTCGTTTTGTTTCTATATTTCTAAATACTAAATCTAATTAAATTAAATAAAATTGAATAAATAAAATTTTCAAATTATCAAAATTGTTGATGCTTCATTTTTGTTCTTGTTCATGTTGGATGTCAGCACACTAATGTTTTTATGTCTTCTGGAGAAGAAATGTCGGAGCGTAAACTGATATTTTCCTTCAAAGATGGCTTAAATCCCAAACTAGATAAGAAAAGGGCTGCTTAGGGTGGTGTCATAGACCTTGATTTTGACTTTGGTCAAGTTTATGTAAATTATGAAGGTCCCCTGATGGACATAGTCAGCTGGCGTTGAATAGAAGTATTACCATCTCCACTACAAATTGGAGCTGAAGACGAATCCTTGCAGAAGAGGAAAAGATGATCACTCAACAATACCCAATGGAGGGAATCAGTCATCTATAGTCCCTGATAACTGCACCGATGGAGGATTTATTAGGTGTCAATGAAGATAGAGTGCCTGACGCACCACTACGAAGAGTACAGTGCCGCAACACCAACCAACGCAAATACAGAGTCTTTCTACTAGAGGAAAGGAGACACCAGAGAGATTCAACCAGATTACTTACCCCAATTCCCGAGGGAAGGATTTATGAACCACCTATGAAAGAAACCTCTTCAAGTCTACCAAGTGCAGAGGATGAGCTAGAGCTGGCCGCAGAACCAATGCAGACAGAGATACTCCATGAGTTCTATAGGGGTTGGCAGAGCTGCCTACAGGAGCATCTACCGGGCAAACATTTGTAGAATGCCCAGAATGCAATGTTTTACACTTGGATTGCTATAGTTTAGTGCAGGAATTCACAGTTGACAAAGTAGGAGGTAATGAGGCAGCTCATACAGGCGTTGATTCTTATATTCTACTGCCTGCAGATACAGAGCAGACAATGATTATTGTAGAGGTTGAGACAAGAAGGCCAACTCGACAATTTGATGATATTCTTATAGCTGACATGGAGAGAATGTGCAGAGTAAAGCAAAGAGAATTTGAAATCTATGAAGAGGTCCAGGGTGAAGTCATCAATATGTTGGAAGGCTTGGCGCTATATACTAGAGTCTTCTAAGAGAGCGATGAGAAAAGGATTTTGGACTGTGTATTTGATCTACAAGCCAGAGGCCAAGAACATATGCGGAACCATGAAAGTGGATGCATAAAAAAGATAGGATAACCATTCAGTGTGGTTATTGCTACAATTTTGTTGAAGAGAGACAAGGGAACCCCCATGTCATCTTAAGATACGATGAGGTGGATCCGATGCCTTATGTTATAAAGAGAATGGTTAAAAGATTTACTCGATGGAGTAGACTGCCGTCAGACTACATCCCAAGTAGTTGCATCATCAATATTTATGATGAAGGGAGCTGCATTCCTCCTTATATTAACCATCATGATTTTGTTAGACCCTTTTGCAAAGTGTCTTTCGTCACCAAAAGCAATATACTCTTCAGAAAAGAGATCGATATCGTTGGTCCCAGGGAATTCAAAGGGTCCGTTTAAACTTTGTTTCCACTGTGATCGATGCTGGTCTTAGATGGAAATGGTGCTGATTTAGCTAAACATTGCATCCCGGGAGTGCGACATCCCCAAGTTTCCGTAACCTTCAGAAGAATGCGGGATGATAAGATACCACGAGGATTCCGTCTAGATCCTAAGCTGGAAGAGCTGCAGCCATATGAGTTATGAGAGGGTTGTACCTCTAAGTACACGTGAATGGAATTATTATCCTAGAGCATGGCTTAGTTGGTCACCTCTAAGCACAAGTGAAGATGATCAGCAGGATACATTTTTGTGCAAAGTTTTGCGCAGCAAACATGATATATGTACCGGATATGTTCAGTGCATGATATTTATTCAGTATTTGATGATTCATATATGTTCAACATGTTTTATTTTGATACTTTAGCATGTACCTGTTTGTAGCTCACATTTGAAGCAGATTAATGAAATTTTGTTCAAGTTTCAACTTGTTTGTCAAATTGTCCTCTCTTGTGGGGTTGACGAGAAGCCATACAAAGAAAGAGTCATACAATGAAAGCTCGATATTAAAACTTTAAAAAATTTTTGAAAATTAACCAAAACTAAAATATTTTGTAAATATATTTTGATAATTAAACATGGTGAAACAACAAGAAAAGAAAATGATAAATTTGATGAGTTTTCTTATCTCGAGTTTGAGATTACTTACTCTTTCCTTGCGCAGCCCAATTATCCTAGTTTGCACCAATTTTATTCACATCCTTGTGGAATTTCACATTCTGCATAAAATCTCATGAAATCTCACAAAAAATTCACAAGTTTTCCTCTCAAATGGCCATCTTCACATGCCACATATCTATAAGGTCAAAACAATAAATTATCTGCACTATGTTCATATCATTCTCGGGTTAATTGTGAGATTCTGATTCCCTCCGCTACCTCTTGGTTTGGATCTGAGTCCTCAAGCATTCCTTCCAAATGTAGTGAATTATTCCCGATCAGCTTTTGAGTTGGATGCGAGTCTTTATGATTTTTTTCTCAATCTAATTTTCAATTGCTACCTCTTGGGTTGGATTTAAGTCCTTCAGCATTCCTCCCCAACGTAGTGATATGTTTCCATATAATATCAAATTTCGGAGAAGAGGATACAGGCATCCGCTTCCACATTGCTTAGCAATAATATCAACCTTCAGCGAAGAGGATACAGACATCCGCTTCCACATTTCTTAGCAATAATATCAACCTTCGGGGAAGAGGATGCAAACATATGCTTCCACATTGCTTTGCAATACTATCAACCTTTGGGGGAAAAGGATACATAAATCCGCTTTCACATTGCTTTTCAATAATATCAACCTTTGGGAAGAAGATACAGACATCCGCTTCAACATTGCTTAGCAATAATATCAACCTTCGGGGAAGAGGATATAGGCATCTGCTTCCACATTGCTTTGAAATAATATCAACCTTTAGGTAAGGATATAGACATCTGCTTCCATATTGCTTTGCAATAATATCAACCTTCAGGGTAGAGGATACAGACATCCACTTCACATTGCTTTGCAATAATATCAACCTTCACGGAAGAGGATACAGACATCTGATTCCACATTGCTTTGCAATGATCTAAATATCGAACTTTAGAGGGTTGAGGGAACAAGCCCTTAGATTAATTCAAGGCATCTCACTCCCATTCTTTGAGATTGGTTTAAGACCATCTTAAATGGAGTAAGGCCTCTGATTCTTTATCCAGAATTGATACCCAAATTTCAATTTTCCATTTTAGGGCCAACATCTGAATTCTGATTCTTATCCTTCAGTGTACCTAAACCATGATAATTTGAAATCCAGTTTTTAATCCCGAGCAAGAGTTCTATATCCTCAATTTTGATCGAATGTCCACTTGCTAATTCCCCAGTGGAAACAACTGTCACTCACTTTTAATCTTTGTTTTGGGTCTATGACTTAGAAATATGTGTTGGTTTTGTTGATCTCATCGGTCAATGCCAATACGGCTTTGTGGATATAGAAATTTGTGTTGGTTTTATTGATCTCGTTGGTCAACACCAATACGCGCGGTGTGCTTGCCCAGCACACCAAACCTATTGGGGGTCCATTTGTTGACCTCATTTTTGGTTGTGGTCTAGTTTTTCCTTTTTAGTAGCCTAGGGTCTAGCCATAGTACTCTCATGTTGACTATTCCTAGAGGACTAGAATAGGAACCCTCGGTATTAGAAATTCTAAACTCTTATTTGCTCAATTTAGAGTTCCACATATTGATCCTAACCTCTAGCACTTAGTAGGTGTGCCACTATCCGTGAAGCCAACTGGAGTCCTCCATAGGATGGTTAGACCTTAGGACTATCGTTGGGTGATCTGGTTTTGGTGGGCTAACTTGCACACACTACACTCTCTCACATAGCCTAAACCATATGACCCCTTAAGTTGGCCTTTTGACTCCTTTTGGAAAGCTCATGTGGATGACCTTGTACCCCTAGTCTTTGGCTAAGAGGCATAGAACCAGCACATTGAGTATCCAAAATAAGTCCTCATAGGGTTTCTATCAGTTTAATATGGTTTTATGACTTGTTGGACCATTTTGGCCCGAAATCACCAAATCACCAAAATAACCCTACAAACCTAATTTTTCCAAAATTACCAAAAATACCTAAATCTTTCCAAAAAAACAACTCAAACCCCTCACCACTACCTAAATTGACCAAAATTAACAACAAAATACCAAATTCCCAAAATACTCCCAAAAATTGCCAAAATTACCAAAATGCCTTTCCTGACCTAAAAATTTCAAAAATTCCAAAATCATCCCAAATACTCCCAATTTCATTTTTTTGTCATCAATATTGACCCAATTTGTCCTAATTAGTCCAATTTGACGAAAAGCCCCAATTTTCCCTTAAAGGCCCAAATGTCCTCAAATAAACCCTAATTTTGGCCCAATTGACCCCAATCTTGCCCAATTTAAATTCCAAATCAAAATTCAGCATCCCCCATCCTAATTTAAACAAAATTCAAGCCTAATTTTGTCTAATTTCAAGCCCAATTTCATGCAAATGAAAAAGGCCCAATTTTGACTATACGCTCAAATCCACCAATTTGGCCTATCAATTCAACTCAAAATCACTTGAAATTTTGTCAAATCCTTCAAGAAATTCTCCTACAGCAAACTCAATATTCAATTAGCCCAAATAATAGTCCAAACTTAATTTCAATTTTAAAAGCCCAAGCCCAACACTTTTAATTTCAAAAGCCCAAATCCAAAGCCCGTATGACAATTCTTTCTTTTCATCGTCCATTTGATTAAAATCCTTCTAAAGTCCTAATACCAAATCAAATCATTCCAAATCAAGCCTCATGACAAACTCTACTAAAATAGAAAAAATTCTAAAAATCCCTTCTCATGAAAATTAGCCAAGCCAAATGCAAGCCATGAATCAACTCACAAGCCATAGAAAAGCTATGAGAACGTTGCCACATCATTAAGCTATTAATGGCAAGAGGCCATACCACTTTTAAGCCTCTTTAAAAGGTTTTTAACCCTTTTGAAGAATCACTTAAACCCATGCTTAACCAAAATCCCTTGGATGGAGACCTCTCTACACCAATTTAGCTGACCCATCTGATCCTTTTCAGCCCATGACCAACCTTGTTGGCTGAACACAACCCAAATCGTGACTTGACCCAAATTGACCCAAAATAACCCTTTCCCCATACCATTTCAATTCAATGCCTTTACACATGACCAACCCCAATTGACTTCACCAAACACAAGCCCTGACCTCCCTAGACTGGATGGTGACCTGAGCTTGACCGGTCGGCCACCTGGGCTGCCGGAAAAGCCACCCCAAAGTGCTCCACGTAGGCTAAAATTCAAAATTAAACCCATCCAATCTATCTCATCCCAATTGGATTTTTGCACCTTTTTGGCATCCACATAAGTAACCTAGGGCACCCATCAATTATCCCTGGTAACCTCGCCTTCCCCCTCTATTTAAACTCACCCTCCATGGCCAAAGGAGGAGAGCTTGCAATTCATTAGGGAGACTCTACCAAATTGCTTCCAGAGCTTCCTTAAGACCTCTTGAGTTCAACCCAACCATCCCTAGCCACTCAAATCCACTGCTCGAGCTCAATTTTGTAGCTCAAATTCAAGGCCGAAACAAGACACTCACCAAACCTCCACCAAATCCAAATTAATTGCACCCACACCATCCCCACAGTGAGAGAAGAAGATCTCTCACAAAAGCCCCATCACCAGAGCACCCTAAGGTGGACTTTGAGTGAACCCCCAAATCGACTTTGATCAAAATCATATCTAGGTGATTCACCGCTGCTTGAGGCTCAATCCCTAGACTCTTGGGACCCCCACAAAGCTTCCACAAGCATCCAGTTGAGGCTTCACCTCTTTTGGACCAAGGTATTGAAACTTAACCCTAAACTGAGCTTAATTTGATTCTCCATGCTTCTAGACCTCATTTAAGGCTTGATCAACCGTATGAATATGTTCTCCTAGTCAATAGGAGTCTATAGAAAAAACCACACTTAATTTGATTAAGTAGCGAGAGAAATATTAAGCCGAGAAGTTGGACGGTTCTCAGGCTAGAGCTTTGGGGATGATGACAGAGCGTCGTTGGATAGAGTGTTACGGACAACTATGATAACGGAGGATGAAGAAATTGAATGCGAACCGCGGACCGAGTCAGCGTTGAGGTGGGGTGGTGCCGAAAACCATTGATTTGATACCGCGTGGAGCTTCGGATCTGCGTAGGTTGAGGTGGCGCCGTGTTACGTAAGTAGAAAAATAGGGATTTTCTTATTTATTTAAATAGTCAGAACTTCAAAAATCTATAACTTTGTGTAGAAAATCATAAAAATAAAATAAAAATACTCTGTTGCTCAATGGAGAGAGGAAAACAATGTGGAACTATTTTCATGTCTAGTTGATGCATATTTTATTTTTAGTTTATTAAATGGTGTTTTCCTTATTTTGATTCTCTACTAGCATAGACATTTCACCATGGCATGAGACCGTGGGGCTTTTGATGTCTCTGCTGCTAGGCATCTCTCTTGGTTTTTCTAAGGTCAGGGGGGCATGTCTAACTAGAAATATCCTATTTTCAAGCTAATGGTCCCTATTTTGGCATAAAAATTATAATAATTAAAATACTCATCAGAAAAATACAAAACTTATTTGGTAGGTTCATTGTGATCAGAGGATCCAAAGAAAAATATAAACTTTGTTTAACTCTTTTAAAATATCCTAATAGTCACCAACCCTAAAAATGAAAAGAAATTTAATTTGGAATAATTATAATGAAAAGGACATAAAAATCATTCTCCACTGTAACTTAATTTTAGGGAAACTTTCCATAAAAAATTCAAGTCAATTGGAGTTAATTTGATTTCTAAAAATGAATTTTTAAGATAAATGTTATTTTTGATATTAAAAAAATCATAATAATTAAAATATAATTTAAAAAATTACAAAATTTATTTTAAGAGCTACTTATGACCACAGAAACCTATGAAAAATAAAACTTGAATTACAACACATACTTCATTTTAAAGCTTTTTTTTAGCATTTTTATTAAAAATTAATTTAAAAATTATTAAAATCACAAAATTATAAAAATTTTACTAAAATATCACATTTGGTTTTCTGATTATTTGAAACTAATCAAAAAACAATTTTCCTAATTTTTTAAGTCAAGATACTAATTTTAAAAGGGCTAAAAATGAATTTTCTTTAATTTTTCAACAAAATAAATCTAACAATTAAAATATAAATAAAAAAATATGAAATTGATTTTTTAAGTTTCTTGGAAACAAAGAAATTTAATGAAAATATAAAACTTAATTTTCCATTTAAATATTATTTTATATTTAATTAATACTCAAAACTAACAAATAATTTTAATATTTAAATTAAATTTCTAAAAATCATGAAAATTGGTCAAGTGGTCCTCTGACCTAAGTGAACCTCCAATAATTTTCTTATGGATAATGGTTTTATTTTAATTCAGTTATTAAATTTTCATTAAAAATACCTATTTTTGCATTATAAATAATTAAAAAATTAAATAAATTTAGAAAAATCATATTTTCTCCTTTGATGTTTTAATTAACCCATGAGTGAGGTAATATAAAATTTCCAAGTCATTTGAGTCTAATTTATAGAATTATGGGGTGTTATGGTCTTAGGGACAAAAGGGTAATTTTGGAGTTTAAGGCTTAATTAATATTTAGGTTTAACCAAAAGGCTAAATGGGCATCAAATAATCTTAATTGATAGATTTTGATGACTGAAATGTGGAAGGAATAAATGGTAGTAACCAATCTCACTTTGGTCTTATATAGGATAAATTTGTAATTTTTCAAAATTACTGAAATTTAGAAGAATATTTAAATAGGGAGATATTAAGGTGAGGGGTTTGATTTTAGAAGATTATAACTCACTCATTTTAATCCCAAACTAATGGCTTTAAGATTATTTATAATTTTTGATAAGGATTAAGAATATAAATATAAACATTAAGAAAAATCCTTCTTCTTAAAATTATAAATCCACTCATTAAATCTTAAGGGCTTGGTAGTGAACTAGGCTTATTTAAAATGTTGTCTATTGAGGTTTACAAAATAACTTATAATTAATTTGAAACTTTTCAAAATACTACAATCCCAAGGGTCTTTACCTATATAGTTCATAAGTAAGATATCAAACGATAATTACTCCACTTAAGGGATAATTAAAACATCAAGTTCATTAAGCATAAGGGTATTAATTGGATGAACTATATAGCAAATATGATAAAATCATAATGAACTCAAGATAATTTCGGGGACCATGAAACGTCAAATGTATTACCCAAAACTTCTTCATGATCCTTTGGAAGTCTTGAAGGACATGTGGGATTATTATAATTTGCTCAATGAAATCATCCTTAAAAATTTAAACACACCAAGATATGACATAGGATTTAGTAGGCACACCTTAAGTTTGTACTTCCTACTTGTAAACCCTCGTATGTACCCCCCTGACAAAATCAATCTCTACAATGAAGATAAGGACTGGATAAGGTGTCCCCATGTAGTAGGAGAGCTAACTGATTGGAGGTATTGTCCCTACAGTAATCTCTTCAGTTTCCTTCCCCGTGATTGCCAAACTGTGTGCTCGAGTGTTTCCTTATGTAAGTATGTGTTAGAAATGCACATCAACCTTACTGAACAGTCTTTTAATATTATTGTGCCAACAAACAAGGTTCTATGGAGCAACTTCCACATTATTCAGAATTTTGATGCAGCTACTGGAATCAGATTCTATTACCAATTTAGAGATGTTACATTGCTTGGAAAGGTGTATATCTCAGAAGATGGCTATAATTTCAGTTTCAAGTGCATCATTAGCCCAAGTAGGGGATGAAAAGTAGAAAATACACTTTCCTAGGGAGTTCCTAATAACTCCACCCACACCAGCAGCCTCCTTAGAGAAGCTTCCATCAGTATTAGCCTTCAGCCATCCCTTAAGTGGGGGTGTCCAAAGGACCAAAGTAAGCTAGCAAAATCATATATATATATATATATATATATATAAAGAGAGCGTATAAAATGAGGCAATGAGAACACTCGCCAGGTATGCTTTTAAATTAATGCTTTCACATTTTTGTACCTTTTTCATGTTAAACTTGCATGCTAAACAACGATAACACCCTACGTGAAAACTAAAACCTTTATGATAGCCACGAAATTGAAACCAAAACCAAACCTAAAATCAATCATGATAAAATTCACTGCAACAACATTTAAAATATATAGCAACTCAAAATTTAATCACAAACATCACAAAATAATAATTGCAACTAAATAAGATGTCTCTATCGGATTATCGGGAATCCCTCGGAGGAGGTAACTTACGGTTGCTAACGAGATTTCTCACAGTCTAAATTAAATTATGGAACTCACTGAGTTGAGTTTAATAAATTCATTTGGACTAAGTGAATACAGAGAAAAATAGTGATACCAGAATGAGGGAACCGCAAGATCCTAACCAGTGTCACTCTAATCAAATTTTATATGCCCCATAATATTTAAAGAACTATAACCATAGGGACATTTGATTTGACATCATAACTTGAAATGTTAGAAAACTTAAACTTGCTACGATGAGGTGCTTGGAGATAGCATTGTGGGCAGCACAACCATCTTCAACAGTAAGATGATCTATAACAAAATATCTTTCCTTAGAATTAAATAACAATCCAAGGGATTTTGAGGCTGTTTTCTATGCAAACATAAATCCTCAATTTATTTTTAGCCTTTTGTATAGCTCCTCTATACAATATAAGCCCTAACCTGCTTTAGGTTTCCGAGGTTGTCGTCCGTCTCAACCAAAATACTCACATATTCTAGGTTATTTTTGTGATCTTTTCACACAAATATAATCCCTAATTAATAAAAAAATTCACATAATGCAACATTCAATAATTTTAATCTCCAAAATTGAAGCCAAACCATAGGATAGCTTGGGAAGTTACCGAGGTTCTTCTTCGGATCTATGACATCCTCTAGTTCTTCCTCCTTCAGATTCCAAGAAAATTATTCTAAAATTTGAGTCATTACCCATTCACACCTATTTGTCCAATCTCATTGAAAAGTCCTATCCTTTGACTTCTTCGAAGAAAATTTCCGTTGATTTTTATCAAGTGTTTTCTTAGGTGACTTCGGTTATCTAGGATGTAATTAACTATAGGGGCTTGCCCTTATAGGAAGCTTTTCCTAACCCAACTTAATATAAATTTTATTTAATTCTTCGTATTAAATAGGGGAAATTATCGGCTTGTAAATAAAATGATTTTCGAAGATCTAAACGGATGTCATACAATCTTTAGTTTATTTATTTGAGCCTTCACCATTAGGTAATATATATACTCCTCGGGATAGGTGCACAGCTTGCAGTATTAGGCTCATTTATTTAAACTACTAGGGATATGATATCGGTTTGGTCTTATATTTTTAAAAACTTTAAATACTATTTTTTCTAAATTATATATTTATTACATTAAATTAAACGTGTGTTAGGATATCCATCCTAGCAGCCGAAAACTTAACAACACTCAACTTTTTAGTGCCGACACATCTGCTCTTAAGTTTTTCATACTTTCTCCTATCAAATGTATCTTTTCTCAGGGATTACTAACCAGTGGTGGACTGTATGGCCTAAACATCAATGACTTCTTCTTATGGCCTACTTCTCCATAAATTGTTTTTGAGTATATGACGTGACACCTTCAGAGGTGTGGCTTTGTGATATGGGTGGGTATGATCCCTAGCTCAAAAAATTTGTACTTGTGAGTTTGTAATGGAAGATGTATCCTTGAATTTATCAACAGCTCATCATGTGTCAAAGGAAGAGCTGGACAGTGTCTCTATCTAGCTTTGACAAATAAGTAAAGGTATTGTCTTTCTGAATTGGTGGTAGTGTCTATAATTTTGGGTCCCTAACAAAGCTTGGTAGGCACTAGATCTGGAACAACTCGATTCTATCGATCCTCCAAGTGAAGCTTGGTTGAGACCATAGATGTGTCATCTTTTTTATACTTATGGCGTGTCTTGTCTTTCTTAAGAATTTTTCTTCTTACTTTTGGGGAGATTACACATCCCATCTATTATAAGATCTGGGTGATTGAGCATTTCTACTTTTGAGAAACTCTCTGAAACACAGAGTGAATCATAGAAACAAACATACACTTTTCTTGTTCTTCTTTAAGTTTGAACAACTTCTATTCCTGTGCTGAGTGTGGGTTAATGGTGTTGACCTAGAGCTAGAACTAATCCTGAATACAAATGATGGTGAGATGTACTCTTCCACTAAAAAGTTTGTCTTTCTTTTGGGATCAATTGCTTCCTTAGTTTTAATGCTAGGACAGGCCACAATGGACTTCAAAGTCCTAACAGAAGAGACTTTCTCTGATAGAGTTTACTTTAAGTAAAGGGAAATCTTGGTGATTTTTAGATTGAACTTAATTGATAGTTCTATAACCTCATTGGAAGTTGTCTTTATCATAAAATGAGCCATATTACCAAGAACTACTTCATCTTCGTCAAATTTTGAGCCAAATTTGATCAGTGATCCTTGACGGCGAGATCCTTGTTAGTTGGGAAGTGGAGTCCTACAATAAAAAAAAAGACTAACTTGGGGCATCCATCATTCGAATTATAATATTTTGATAAAATATAAAATGTCATTGACTTGTCTTTCAAGTCATGTTCTGTCATAGAAGCTAGAGATTTTGTTTAAGTTTTAATCATAACAGGCATAAGTCTTGGGAAAAGTTGGTTTTGTTTTTGTTTTATTGAAATTTTCAATGTCAAATTAATTTTCATATCTTTTTGTTTTGTCAATTTTGAAATTTAAGATCGTAAGATCTATTCATTATGAATGGCTCTAAAATCAAAGATATGTCAGTTGGATCATGCCCAAAAATGAAATGTGCAAAATATACCAATGAGGGGAGGATAACTTTGCCTACACAAAGCATATTACCCTAGTCGTAAGAATAAATTTATTAACCAGAGATGGGGATAGAGGATGTACCTAACAGAGTTGCCAAACAATTTTGTCTGCTTGTTTTGCATCATTGGAATTCATTTTGTTATTTGCTTGATGTTGTCATTGTCGTCGAGTACTTGCCAATTTATTTTCTATTATGTTTCCCTTTTCTCTGAATACATCTCCATCACAAATCATGTGGGTGAAATAAGAGATGAGAAATCTCACGACCAGAGTAGGCAATAACAGGAACAAACAAAGAAAATGTGGACAACATGTTCATATAGTGAATCTTCACATTGATAGTTCCAAAGCATAATTTTAAAGTGAGATCGCCTTGGTATGCTTTGAAGCTAACTAAAAAAGAAGCCTTATGAAAGCAAACTACTAGAGAATTTTGATTGATCTACAAATTTTAAGGTTTGCATCTTCTTATAAGGATAAGTTTCTATAATTAATCACATCTTAAGTAGTCAAGACTATTTAATAAACTTCCTAAGTGAGGTAATAATTTGTTCTCCAAAAATTAAGGTGTTGTTGTCAAGCAAAGGAATGTCAAAATCCTATCCTAAAGGTAGCCGAATCCAAAAGATTTTGAATTATCCTATAATTTTATTCTGTGATTAATGATTTATTTGAGGTTCTTTCTTTTGATTCAAATTTTAAATTTCTATCCATGCAAAACAAAACTAACATGCCTAATTACATGTAAAATAAATGTAGGGTGATGTTCTCCTTTTGTCGTCAATGGCCCTGCAAAACAAAGTCAGCAAAAAATTACATTTTTATTTATTAATTTAGTTTATTTGTTAATTTTAAATTATTAGAAAACTTGGTCAAGATGTCCATGGCTCCGTTGTCCCGAGGTCGTCAGGTACCCTGCTCTATTTTGTCTGAGAAGTGGTCAAACCTACTCTAACCAGAAAACTTTTGTCAGCAACCATGGATTGCATCGTCTTCGTAGATCTAGTTATCTAGGGTTGAAGTTGTGTCTGATGATCTTTGTTCATTAGGGTTTCATTTAAGTTTTATTTTTTTTTTCAGATTTAAAGGGTTGAAAACTTTTGGTTTCTTAAGACTTATTAAACGAATATTTTTTTGAATATTTATTTATCTTTCTATTTTTTAGAATGAACCTATCAAGATTTCATGGTTCCGTTATCCTGGGGTCATTTTTGGTTTCCAATTTGATTAATCACAACTAATTGAAGGTTATGTTGTTAGCATTCTTGGGTTGCCTCCTCTTAAGTACCTTCTCAAACCTAGGTGCATTTTTTTTATCAAGTTTAAATTTTAATGTCTTTTAAGGTGGATTGTGTACCATATCTTTTAGGATGGATTGGTACCTTAGCCCAAATTGTCTACTATTGAGGCTAAGTGTAGAAGTCAAACCCTGCTTAACCTTTAGTCACCTATGTCTATGTTAGTCCAAGTTGGGTTGAACTGATCAAAAGATGAATCTTTGATTAATCCAAGTTAACTTGAATTAGGCTGGTTGTCCCTCAAAGTATCTTAAAACTTATTTAAATTGACCAAAGTTTAATAGGTTTGACTAAGGATGACCTGGCTTGATTGGGGTCAAACTAGTCTTACTAGGTTAAGCTTACCTTATGGTAAGTCAAGTTAAACCAAGTTGGGTTAACCGAGGGCCAACCAGGATGAGCTGGGCATATTCAGGTTAAACTCTTAGGTTGAATCAAGTTTGTGTTAAATTAGAATTGGGCGAAGTCTAAATTAATTTAGACTTGTGTTGTCCTTTTAAGACTAGGTTGGATTAGACTTAAATCAAATCCTTGATTAAATTAAAGTTGAGACTTAATTCAAGCTTGAAGTTGAGTCTCAAATTGGTTTGATTAGAATTTATTATGATTATTCTGAAGAAAAGTTATGTATGGGTTAGCATGAGTTAGATCAGGTTGTCCTAGTAGGTTCAGTTAATTTTGTTCTAGCCCGAGTTAAGACAATCTATCCCAGAGAATTGATCAACTTGACTTTGGTCATACTGATCTAATGGTGCAGTTGAACTAGGTTATCCTGAGTTAATTCAGTTTGCTCAGGTTACATAGTTGAATAAAGTTAACTCATATTAGGTCAGGTTGACCATGTGATTTGTTTGAATTGGGTTAACTTGAGTTAGTTTGTGTTGATCCAGTGATTTGTTTGAATTCAGCTAACCCATGTTAAGTCAAGTCGAGCCAATGCTTCATTTGAATTAGGTGAAACTCAGTTAGTTTGGATTGGTCCAATGATTCAGTTGAATTGGATTAACCTGAATTGGGTCGTGTTGACCCAATTATTTAGTTGAATTGGGTTAACCCAAATTATGTTGGGTTGACCCAATGAGTTAGTTGAATTGGGTCAACCTGAATTGAGTTAAGCTGAATAAGGGATTCAATTAAACTTTGTTTACCCAAGCTAGGTCATTTGACCCAGTGATTTAGTTGAATTGGGTAAACCCGATATAGGTCGGGTTAACTCAGTGATTAAGTTGAATTACGTTATCTCGAATTACATCGGGTTGACCCCGTGATTCAGTTGAATTGGGTGAACCCGAGTTAAGTCGGGCTGACCCAACATTTCAGTTGAATTGGGTTAACCTGAGTTAAGTCAGGTTGACCCAACAATTCAGTTGAATTGGGCTAACCCAAGTTGGGTTGGGTTGACCAAGTGATTCAATTTAATTGGTTTAACCTTGAATTAGGTCGGGTTGACCCAGTGAATCAGTTGAATTGAGCCTAAGTCAAATCTGGCCCAAAAGAACTTGAATTTGGATTATTTCAAGTTTGGTTGAACCTAGGTTATTAGGCTAAACATAGAGTTTAGTTTAGCTTTAATGTTGATTAAACATGGATTTTAGGATAGGTTAGGCCTAATTTAGGATAGACCTAGTAGATGGGTTAGGTTTAATGTGAGTTTGATTCAATTGTTGAGTTAGGTCAATTTGGGTTAAACCTAGGGTTAGGTTTTGATCTATGATGATTTAGACCCATAAGGTTGGACTAAGACTAATTTAGGTTAGAACTAGAGGATGGGTTAGGTCTAATGTGAGTTAAACCCAACTAGTTAGACTAGGTCTAATTTGGGTTAATCCTAACAAGTTGTTTGTTCATATTTGGATCTAGTGTAAGTTAAATCCAAAAGGGGTTTTTCATGTTTGGGTCTAATGTTGGTTAAACCCTAAGGTTGGGGTTAGATCTAATATGAGTTAGATCTAAAGGTTTTAACTGAGTCCAAGTTTGGTTAGACTTAGTGTTTAGGTTTAGGTCTAATTTGGGATAGACACAAAGGATAAGCTTGGTCCAATTTGGGTTGGACATAGAGTTTAGGTTTAGGTCTAATGTTGGTTAGACTTAATTTTTAGGTTAGGTCTTATTTGGTTTGGACCTATGGTTTAAGCATGTCTAATGTTGTTTAGACCTAAGGTTGAAGTTAGGTCCAATTTAGGTTGAACCTTGGGTTTAGTTTTTAAGTCTAATGTTGGTTAGATCTAAGGTACATGTTAGGTCAAATTTGGGTTGGACCTAGTAAGGTTCAAATTCATGTCAAGTCTAAAGTGGTTTAGACTTAAAGATGGATTTTAGGTCTAATATGGGTTACATTTAAGGAAATGGGCTATGTCTAAGTTAGGTTACACTTAAGGTTTAGGTTTAAGTCTAATATAAGTAAGATTTGAAGTATACGGTTAAGTCTAAGTTAGGTTAGACGTAAACCTAGTCACGATGAGTCCAACTATGTACCTAACGGGATAGACTTCAGTTAGGTAAAGCCTAAACCAAATTTAGGTTCAAGCTGGGTTAACCCTGGGTTATTAAGATCAACATTATGGTTAAAGGGGAGGATAATGTTGTTAATCCTCTACAACCAAGATCCTACAGTTAACCAAGCGTCTTAAACCAAATTTGGGAACAATTTGGGTTAAAGTCCAATTTTTTTAATTTTTGCATTTTTACCCCTAAATTCCTAATTTTCATTTTAAATTTTTCAATGGTGGAAGATAATATTTTAGGGATCAATTTTATCCTCCAGGATTTTCCTATTAATTTTTCCTTTTAATTTTTGCAACCTATGAACGTCATCATAACAATCACTACCGCCCGACCCATGATATGTGTGGCTTGCTACTCGTGCAACTCCCGAAATATGCCTCTATTATCTATGGATGTCGTCACAGATCCCTACAACGGCTTATATGATTAACTATGACCTACGCAGCTCACAGCTCACACAGCCCCCAATACTTGGTCTTTATGGTCTACCAAGGTTATCACAACTCATCATTGCGAGATATGAGACCAAATAAACTCACAACTTTTTCAACTCCCTACTACGTCTTTTGTGGTCAACCGATGCTTCTGAGGTAACCATATGTGACTCACACTGCCAGCTACTACCATGGCTTTCAAATGTGTCCTAGATGACTAACTGGTGCTTTGGGCACAACCTACAACATTCACGACAGACTACTGTTTCCAAAACAGTCAACTATGACTCTTATAACCTACTATCACTTGTAAAAAAACTTATTACAGCCAGACAATGGCTATTATCGGTGATTTACGGTCATATATTTATAATGATTTTCTTTATAACCCCATCTTCTTTAATTGAAGAAGGGAGTACACCCTGGGTTATGTCAACTGGGCTTGCCCATGGTTTATTTTTCTTTTTTGGGAATTTCCATTAAAAAAATCGAGATATCGCGTCCTGCTGTTTTTTTTTATTATTTGAGGGTGTGTTGGAGTCTTGTACAAAGCTAAGATGATAAATAATCACTCTATTACAGCAAATCTTCCGCACACATCAATACCTTTTATACATATATATTGAAATGATTCAAGCACCTAGTGCTATATAAATAAATAAATAATTTTATGCATAAGATCTTTAACTTTGATAAGATTAGATAATTTTCAATTGAAATTATTAATCTTATGTGGATCATATTCAGCTTCTTCAAAAATAAAAAATAAAAGAAATGGAATAGAAATAAAACTGTCCAACTCGTCAATAAATTTAAGCGCATTAATGTAACTCTAAGTAATTAATGAATTCGGTCAAATACAAGTCCAGAAGTCTTACGCTTTAAAGAATTCAGATACTATCCTATAATAACTGGGATTAAGTTTTCCCCGGTTTCGCTTTCCAAGCTGAAATGTGAAAGAAAGACAACAAAACCGTCGACTTGTCCTCTTTGTCAACAGCGCAAGCATATTTTTCGATGCCGTCAAAGTACAGTTCCCTCTATTCAACGGAATGGGCCGATACACGATGCCCGTGTGAAATGATCGAAGCCCTTCTTTTTTATTCATTGGTGAAATCTAAGTTCAAATGAAAGTTAATATAAAGAAAAAGTAAAAACGCGGCGCTTTATATATACATATACCTATATTTCTTTTTAACATTTATGTAAAAAGTAAAATTTAGATGTTGGATATGTTAACACATAAGAAGTAAGTGGCATGTATGTAAATCTTTCCCTTTTTTGATTCACGTAAAAGCAAATATCTTTACCTTAAAATAAAACTTAGAAGAGGAGTATATANTATATATACATATACCTATATTTCTTTTTAACATTTATGTAAAAAGTAAAATTTAGATGTTGGATATGTTAATACATAAGAAGTAAGTGGCATGTATGTAAATCATTCCCTTTTTTGATTCACGTAAAAGCAAATATCTGTATCTTAAAATAAAACTTAGAAGAGGAGTAGAATTGCATTGAATATATCAAGATATCCTTTTCCTTTTTCAACAGATGAAATAAGAACTTCGGTTCATTTGGATACATACCACCCAATTTCTATTTATTTACATAAATAGCACTAATACTTGATTAGGAGGAAATTATCATAATTGCCCTTCCAACAGGAGCAATGTGAAGGAATTCATAACAGAATTCTTCTACTTTCCCGATTTTGTAGTTAACTAAGAGTCTATTTGGGCCAGCTTATAGGCACGGGTGGCATTTTGAAAATGCCGCCACGCCATTAGGTTTCTATTTTCGGGAAACTTATTGAGAAATTGTATTTTTTATTTCGTAAAAGACGGGCCCACAGGATTAACCCCGCGACCTGCATCTTGAAGCTGCGTCTCGACTAGTTATTCTTCATGTGAACTTCAAAGTTGTCCTTCTCCTCCCTCGCTAGATCTCTCTCGGCTACCTAAATCCCGACTCTCTAGGTTTCGCCTGAAGCCATCACCTACCTTCCCTTTCATTCTCCATTCGAGTCCAAAACCCTAGCGATATAGCCGCAACAAGAGCTAGTTGGGAAGACAACTACAAGATCATGGTTGTCGGCACTATTTTTGGTTGGAGGAGTTGCCCGTTGGAAGCTGTCGGCCGCCGGAATCAAAATCTCGTTTCCCGCTTCGGAAAGACGTTTAATTTACTTATATATATAGTTTAGCAAAATATGAAATCAAATTGACCCCATATTTTTCATAGTTTAAATAAAAGAGTGATATACCTCAAATCCTGTATCTATCCCGAAGGATAAACACAAGACTTGAGGATAAGGCTCGATCAAATAAATTAAGAATTATATGACATTCGTTTGGTCTGTGAAACTAATTTAAATGCCGACAAGTTCCCCTATTTAATATGAAGAATTAAATATAGTATATAATAAGCTGGGTTCGGACAAGCTTCTTATAAGGGCAAACCTCTATAGTTAATTACATCTTAGATAACTGAAGCCACCTAAAAAACTCTTGATAAAAATAAAGAAATATTATCTTCAAAAGGATAGGATATTTCAACCAGATCAGACAAAGAGGTGTGAAAGGGGAATGACTTAAATTTGGAACATTTTGTTTTTAGAATCCAAAGGAGGAAGAACTAGGGGATGTCATAAATCCGGAAGAGAACCTCGGTGACTTCCCAAACTACCCTGTGGTTTACATCCAATTTTGAGGATAAACTATTTAAGTGTTTAATCCTGATAATTTTATTGATTTAGGGCTTACATTCGTGTGAAACGATCACATAAATAGCCTGGAAGATGTGAGGATTTAGGTCATGACGAACGACAACTTCAGAATCCTAAGACGAGTTAGTGCTTAGATTGTACAGCAGGGCTGTGCAAAGGCCTAAAAATGAGGCTGGGATTTATGTTGCATAAGAAAACTATCTCTAAGTCATATGGCTTGGTTGTTTAATTATAAGAAAAGAATGGTTTAACTGATGTAGATAGGTTTTGCTGCAGAAGATGGTCGTGCTGCTCACCATGCTAGCTCCAAGCTCCTTCTTGTAACGAGTTTAAGTTTTCAAGTGTGTCAAGTTATGATGTCAAATCAGAAGTTACTATGGTTGTAGTTCTTTAAATAATATGGGGCATATTAAAGTTGATTAGAGCGAAACCATTTAGGATCATATGGTTCCCTCTTTTTGGTACCATTATCTTTTATTGGATTCACTTAGTCCACATGAAATTACTAAACCTAACTTAAATGAGTTCTATGCTTTCATTTAGACCGTTGGAAGTCTTGTTAGCAACTGTAGATTACCTCCTCCAACGGATTCTTGTTCATCTAACAAAGATTTCTTATTTTAGTTGCAATTGTTGTTTTGTGATGCTGGTGATTAAATTTTAAGTTGTTTTATAATTTGAATGTTGTGGCGGTGAATTTTATCTTGGTTGATTTTAGTTTTAGTTTTAGTTTTCGTTTTGTGGCTATCCTAGCAATTTTGGTTTTCATGCATGGTGTCATCATTTTTTAACATGCAAGTTTTGTACATATAAAAATACAGTGTGGAAAGTACAATAAAAGACAGTACTGTAAACTGTAAAAGCGTACCTGGCGAGTCTTCTCGTTTCACCACCTGAAAGGTCAGTACTTGCAAGATATGTAGATAATATTGCAGGAAAATTTGAATTGCAAGAGTAGATGATGGTTTAGCTACCAAAACCCCAAGTTATGATTTAGTGGAGCTCGGAAGATCCTAGTAGATGATTTTAGGACAAGATACAATAAGTTCAATGTGTCCTTCAAAACATCCAAAAGATTCCAAAGTGCTCGGGATATGACCCTGAACTATTTTGAAGATCTCCTGAATTATTTTGTGTTCATTTTTGAACTTATCATAATGTTCCAATAATCATCCAAGTTTAGAGTGTGGCTACTCCGTTGCTCATTGAAGCTTAACAATTTAATTTTCCCAATGATAGGGTACTCGATTAATGAATTGATGTTTCATTTAAGAGTTATGTGAGTGAGTGCCCTTAAGGCAAGTTTGAGTTATTTAAGATTGTGGTGCTCACAAGTAAAGTTAGACTTGGAGTGATTAAAAATATTGATTATCAACCCAGTTATCTTTTAAATCAAATAAATTGAGCTTAGGTATCGAGCCTAGGTCATTACCAAGCCCTTAGCAATCATGATGAGGATTTCAGTAAAGGTTAAGATTTTAGTTTAAGTGACATGTATTTTCATTTAATGATTTCATTATCATTAATTTTGTGCTTAAAGAAAGTAAATTATCATCCTTTTAGCTTAAGCCTCTCACTTAAGGAACTTTTGATATTAGTTGACTTCCAAGTCATGAAGATTGGGGGAGATTATTATCTGCTGATGTTGTGCAAAGGTGGTGGGTGAGTTTCTACTTTATAATCCCATTATATTTCAATCATCCAAACATGTTTATTAGGATCAAAGTTTAAATTTTGATTAAGGTGCCAAAGCCCAAAATGACTACCTTGCCCTTGGCGACTTCACCTCATATCTCTTTAAACATAACTCAAATGACTTTGAGTGTTTAAAGTGTTATATCCATTAGGTTATTAAAATGTTAGAAGAGGATAAGTTGAACTCTCAAAATTTGATTTAATTTAAATAATTATTTAAATTTTAAAAATAGGATTTTCAAAAGTTAATTTATTTAATTATCCAAAATAAAATTTATATTTATGGAAAAATTATTAGAGATTTCTTAAGATCAGAGAAACACTTTAGACAAAATTTCATGATTTTTTGAATCAAATTTCTATTTTTATTATTTAATTTTAGATCAATTTTCATGACTTATTTAAACAGAAAATAGTGTTTTTATTACAAAAATTATTTTTATACCTTTATTAGACTCCTTTGAGTTCAGAAAACTCAGAGAATCAAAGTTTATATTTTTGTGATTTTTAATTTATTTAGTATAATTAATTTAGTGAGAAAATGAAAAATTCATTTTTAAGCCTTTAAAATTTATTTTTAACTTAGAAAAATTCAGAAAATGTCCTAATGAATTCTAAGTGATCAGAGGACATTCTCACTCATTTTTTACCATTTTTTGAATTTTTGAAAATTTTGATTATTTTAATTATTTTTAATTCAAAATATATTTTAAAAATGAAATATTTTCACAAAAAAGGGTTTTATTTTTATAAAATGCCCCTGATCACAAGGAACTCAGAAAATAACTTTCATAATTTTTCTAAGTATATTTAAGGTCTATTTAGGGCAGCTTATTTGGTGCGATGGCGTTTTGAAAACGCACCTAGCTTTTTTGGGTAAACTGCATTTTGGCAGCTTATGCGTTTTCAAAATGTTGAAAACAACATTTTACACTGCACCTATCTAGGTGCAGTGACAGCTTTCTTACTGTGGTCTGGCTTTTCCAAAAAAAAAATAAAAAATTGTAATAGCTACTCCACCAAGCTTATTAGCAAATTATTTTTAATCAGCTTATTAGCAGATTATTCAAAAAGCTGCAGCTGCCCAAACAGTCCCTTAATTTAATATAATTGTTTTTATACAAAATGCAAAGCTTCTTTAAGAAATCTATTTTAGTGCCTAGATTAAGTCAAATAATTTTGATATTTTTACAATGGGTAGACATGATTTTATGAATAATGTGGTGTTGATTTTGTTAATTTTTTATATGTATTTAATTTACACAAATTAATAAAAGGTATTTACAATTAACTAAGTATACAAATTCACAAAATGATTCAAAGCATCACAATATTTTTTCTAGATTTCTGCGACCACAAGAAACCTACTAAAATTGTTCTCAGAATTTTTCAAGTGATATTTTAATTTATATAATGAAAATAAGCCAAAATGGTCACCCTAGCTTAAAAATTAAGGTTATAAGCATAGAGATGCCCTCTGACCTAGGAAAAATCAGAAGACATGGCCTCTGTCATGAGGAACAAACCCTTCAAATTTCAAGCCATGGTAAAATGTTTTAAGCCATGAAGAATTAAATTACCACAGAGGAGATTTAATTAATTAAAAATCATGGAGGGAGAAAATAATTTTTATTTTTAGTTCACATTATTCTCATCTGTTTACTGAGCAAGAGGATAATTTTCTTTTATTTTTATGATTTTTCTAGAGAAAGATGTTGATTTTTGAAGTTTAAGCATTTAAAATAACTCAAAAATCCCTATTTTTCTACTTATCCATGCGGTGCCAACTCATTCTCGTCCGCTCCGAAGGCTCCACGCGTCGCTTTGACATTTGGCACCCCCAGTCATGTAGCCTCCACGCAGACCGTGCTTTATGCACCATGGATCTGTACAGCTTGATCTTCTCCATCCATTAGATACACGCGCGATCAGATGGCTCTCCGTTATCGTCCCTAAGTGACCTAACCAGTGAGTCGTTCACACTGAAACCTTAAGATCTTGCTCTAGACTCAACCAAATTGTATTCTAAACCTTCATTTACTAAAGACGAACACATCTATACGGTTTATATGGTACGAAATACAGTAAATACGTATGGAGGTCAAAACAAGCTCAGTTTAGGGTTAGAGTTTAATACCTTTGTCTGAGAGGGGAGGCCTCAATCAGATAGTTGTGGTAGCTTTGATTAGTCCCAAAAAACCTTCAGATGAAGTTTCAAGCCTTGGTGAATGGTCTAGGTATGAATTTGATCAAGTTTAATTTCAAGTGTTGGTCTAGAGCTACCCTAGAGGCTGTTTCAGAGGGGAATTTGATGGGGAATCAAATCTACTTCCTCTAAGGATGGTGTGTGCACATTTAATTTTAGTTTTTTCTACTATGGAGAGATGTCCTAGTTTGAGCTCAAAACTGAGCTTCCACAGCTGGGATCAATGGGAGAAAATTGTGGCAATGAGCTTAGGAGTTCTTGGAGAGTGTCAGAGAGTAATTGAACAGAGTTTCCCCAAGGATTTTTAGTAGACCCTTTTCTTTTCCATGGAGGGCCTAAGTAAGTAAAGGAGCTTAGGGGAGAGTTCAGGGCTAATTGATGGGTGTAAAATGGTGCTTAAGTGGAAAGCTGAGGAGCTCTCAAGAGCCATTGGGATGAGGTGGCTTCTATGGTTGAAATTGGGTTTGATTTGGCCTTGAGGCTCTTAGTTTTGGGGTTTTAAATCCACTAGGCTAGCCAGAAAATTTAGAGGAGGTGGCCAGAGATTCATGTGATCTAGAGAAGACTTAATTATAATTTGCTCCCAATGGTATGTGATGATGGGGGAGATATTTGGTTAAGGCCCAAAAATGGGCTAAGATTCTTTAATTTAGGGACCCATTGGTCCATAGCTCACCATGGCAGGTTCAAAGTGGTTTAGCCTGGTCAATAAGGTGTGCACATTGGCTTGGGGGCCTTAATTTGGTGACTTTAGGATGGCTAGTCAATTTTGGTGATGGGTCCAATTTGGGTTCAAATGGCTAAGAGTTTGGTTTGGTTTAGGCTAACCATGTCTTTGAGCCTAATTTCTTGATCAACATTGTGTATATGATTGTAATGAAGATTTTTGGTGAAGTATTGAAATGATTTTGAGTCCAATTATAAGCTCAATTTGAAAGATTTTAGGATTTTGGTAATTTTGGGCATGTTGGGCTAGACTTGGGTCTAGGCTGGGCTAAGGTTGTGTGAGACTCAAATTGATTGTTCGAAATGGTCTATATGAATGTCATAAAGAGTTTTCAACATAAATTGGGTGCTAATTTTGAGGTTAAGGCATTCAATTTGGTGGGATTTAAGGACAACCAATTTGGGGCAACTTTGGGGATTTTTTGATTTGGGTTGAAATTAAATGAAATTGAGGCTTCACCAAGGACAAATCAAGGTCAATTTCAGTGTGTAGGAGTGTTATAAAAGATTTAGGTTCCAAATTGGGGAAAATTAAGTAGGCTATGGGGTTTAATTTGGTGGGATTAAGTCATAGGGCCAAATTTGGGTGTTTGACTTAGATCAAGATTGAGCTCAAAGCATGGACCAATTAAGCTTGGATTTGGTATAGATTGGTCATATGAAGGGTGAATTTCAGTTCAAATTTGAAATTAAGAAAAATTGGAACCAAATTAATTGACATTTAAGGTAAATTTGGGTAAATTGGGCCTTTAAAGGCAATTTGGATCTTTTGGTCAAAAGTGTCAAATTGGCCAAATTGGGTTCAATTGAAGCGTTTAAATTAGTTTTGGAGACATTTGAAGTGATTTTGGAGGTTTTGGGAAAGTTTGGGGTGCCAAGGGTTTTTTTGTAATTTTGGTAATTTTAGGGGTATTTCGGTAAATTTGGAATTTTTGGTGGCTTTGGGTAATTTAAGTATCTTGAAATGGTTTGAAATAATTTTTGAACAAATTTGGGCTTTTGAGTAAATTTGAGATTTTTGGCCAAATCTAGGATTTGGGGGTGTTTGGGTAATTTGGGTAGATTTAGGGGCAAATGGCCAAATTGGCTATTTTTGGTAGAATGGGGGTGTCAACCACCATGTATGAGCTATGGACCAATGATATCCCCATTTGGGGCCTCTATGTACTTGTCTTAGCTAAACCCTAGCCTAGGGCTAGTGGGTCTAGGGGACTATCTACATGAGTCTCCCAAAAGATCAAGGAGTCAAAGTCAACAATTTTGAATTTGAGGATTGTGAGTGAATATAGGCGATAGTGAGTGACAGTGAGTGCAATTTAGTTAACTAGCTCCAGGCCAACACCTAAAGTCAACCCTAAGGTCAATCATACCTATGGTGACTCATCTTGAGCTCCCTCAAACTGGCCCCACCTACTAAATGCTAAAGGTTATGACCAATATATGAAACTTCAAGTTGAGCAAAGAGGAGTTTAAAGTTTCTAATGGTGAGGGTTCCTCTTCTAGTTTTCTAAGAATAGTCAATAGGAAAATCTTATGGCTATACCCTAGGCAACTAAAGAGGGAAAACTAAAACTCAACCAAAAGTGAGGTCAACAAACGAACCCCCAATAGGTGTGGTGTGCTGGGCAAAGCACACTATGCGTATTGGCATTGACCAACGATATCAACAAAACCAATAAAAACTCAGTAAACAGACCTAAAAAAGAGTGTAGAATTTGAATGCTAGTTGTTTCCAATGAGGAATATGACAGGTGAGTATTTGATTAAAATCAAAGAGTAGAAACTCTCACTGGGAATTAGAGAATGAGTTTCAAATTATCAAGTTTCAGATATTTATAAAGGATGGGAATCCGTATGTAGGTTCTGGCCTCAAGATAGGAATTGAAATTTGTGTATCAATTTTGAAAAGATCAGCCAGAATTTAGGTACAGACCTTGAAAGGATGGAATCAAAATTTAGGTACTAACCCGAGGTGAGAGAAGAAATTTAAGTATCAATCTTAAAAGAGAGTCGGTAGTTAGAGACCGATCTCAAAAGTAGGGAATCAAAAGTTAGGGACTGATTCCAAAACGAGGATACAAATTTAAAGATTAATCTCAAAAATAGGATCGAAAGTTAGGGACCAACCTCACAAGGAGGGAATCAGAAGTTAGGGACTGATTCCAAAATGAGAATTGAAATTTATGGATCAAATCTCAAAAAGAGGATTAGAAGTTAGGGACTAACCACGAAAGGAGGGAATCAAAAGTTAGGTACTGATTCTAAAACGAGAATTGAAATTTAAGGATTAATCTCAAAAAGAGGATCAGAAGTTAGGACTGACCTCAAAAGGATGAAATTAGAAGTTAGGGACTAATTCCAAAATGCGAATAGAAATTTAAGGATCAAAACTCAAAAAGAGGATTGGAAGATAGAGACCAACCTCAAAATGAGGGAATTAGAAGTTAGGGATTGATTCCAAAACAAGATATAAAATTTAAGGATCAATCTCAAAAAGAGGATCAGAAGTTAGGGACTGATCTTAAAAGAAGGGAATCAAACGTTAAGGACTAATTTCAAAATCAGAATTAAAATTTAAGGATCAAATCTCAAAAAGAGGATCAGAAGTTAGAGACGACCTCAAAAGGAGGGAATTAGAAGTTAGGGAGTGATTCCAAAATGAGAATTGAAATTTAAGGATCAATCTCAAAAAGAGGATCGAAAGTTAGGGACCGACCTCACAAGGAGGGAATCAAAAGTTAGGGGCTGATTCCAAAATGAGAGTTGAAATTTAATGATGAAATCTCAAAAAGAGGATCGGAAGTTGGGGACCTAACTGGAAAGGAGGGAATCAGAAGTTAGGGATTGATTCCAAAACCCAAATTGAAATTTAAGGATTAATCTCAAAAAGAAGATCGAAAGTTAGGTACCGACCTCGAAAGGAGGGAATCAGAAGTTAGGGACTCATTCCAGAAGGAGAATTGAATTTTACAAAGATTTTGTGCTGTTGAACCCATAGACATGTGTCATGTGAAAAGGTTAACATTGGTGAGAAAAAAATGTGAAATTTTAGAGATTTAGTGCAGACAAGGACGGTCGTGCTGTGCGAGCAAAGAGTAAGAGACCCTGGAATTGAGATAATCAACTCAACATATTTATTTTTATTTTCTTATTATTTTTATCACATTTAATTTTCAAAATTTGTTTTCTAAAATTTAATTTTTTTTGATTGATTGAGTTTCAAAAGAGTGTTTTACTTGAATTTTATTTTTAAGTTTTTTTTATTTTGTTCTTTATGCATTGTTGTTCAAAACAAACATATGGTTCTGTGGCTTTTATTGATCACACTAAAGTGCAATTTGAGCAAACAAATAAAATTTCTGGAAAAGATTTCATTAATCTGCTCCAATAGGTGTTACAGATTGAGTGCAAGCTCGAGCCTCAAAATCTACAATATGTTGAATGCATCAAAGTACATCTGGAAAACATCTCATGTTGGGTACATATCACATGCTGAGCATATCTAGTACATATGTAATTATATTTAATGTGTCAAATCACAATACAAAAAGGTGTCTCCTGAGTGTCTATCTCTGGTGTGGTGAACTCCTGATCGATCTGACCTACCAGGACAAGAGTTCCCTTTGCATATGTTTAGAGGTGCAACCCTCTCATAGCTCGTACGACACTAATTCTTCCAACTCCGGATCTGATTGAAATTCATATGGAATATTGCTATCATCAATCCTTTTGAAATTTATAGACACCATACGACATCGCACCCATGGAACACAATGTTTAGCAATGTCTGCTTCGTTTCCTTTAAGAACCAGCACTGAACCTAATAGTGGAAGAATCTCCACGGATCCTCTAAACTCGCCAAGGCCAATGATGCCTATCTCTTTTCCGAATAAAATGCTACTTTTGTTCATGAAAGAGACCGTGGAGAAAGGTCTCACAAAATTGTGATGGTCAATATGCGGGCGTATGCAGTCCCCTTCATCATATATACTGATGATACAACTATTGGGAATACAGTTAGGTGGAAATATACTTCATCGGACCACTCTTTTGATCATCCATTTTATCATGGGAGGTAGTGGTTCCACTTCATCGTACCATAAAACCCTAAGGGATTTCCTTGTCTATCTTGGGTGAAGTTTTAACATTAGCCACATTTTATAGTGATCATGCCCTTTGTACGCATCCATTGTATAGTATACGCATTCTTTCCAACAGAAGGCCCACTCTACTTCTGTCCCTTTAATCAAATATACAATCGAGGATACTTCTTTCGTCACTTTCGGAGAAGACCCTGGTGTATAACTCCAAGCCTTCTAGTATGTTGATGAATCTTCCTTGAACTTATTCATAGAATTCAAATTCCCTTTTGTTTACTTTACTCATCTTGTAGTATTCTACAATGGAAACGATCGACAGCATTCGAGGATGTTCCCTCATTTCAGTATTAGTGAGAATCCAAACTGGTGTTGTCTCTTTTTCTAGCGGAACATATGGCTCTGTGTCCAACAAGATATATGGTTGCCCCATCGGGTGATCAGCAGTCTGGAATCCATCTTCAGTGGATGTGTACTCCTCCAAAGTACTGTAGCGCTCCAACTGGAGGACGTTGTAGTCTAGGCACTCCACAAATTCCTCTATAGCTCGTGTACGTGTAGGTATCTCGGCGTTGCATGTCGGGCAACCGTTACAAAGAACATCTAAAACTCATGGTATTTCCAGCTCTATAGCAAAACCAGACTCATCGTCTGTGGCAGGTAGTCTAGAGGATGTCTCTCTCATGTTTGGATTGTAGATATTCTCCTCAGGAGTAGCGGTAAGCAATTTTTGCCCTCCTTCCAGCGCCTTCTTTCTTCACGTAAGAAAGCCCTATTTTTTTGGTGGTTGGCATTTCTGTGCTGAGCTCTCCACAATGGTGCATCTGGTAGTCTTACATCATTGAGAGTGACCAGGCCCCCGGTTGGTGTAGCTATCATGGACGGCAGGTGACTAGTCTCGTCCATCGGATCCTGAACGTCATCCATTAGTCCCACAAAGCTTCTAGCAATTTGTTATGCCAACCTCTTTTATTTTCATCAAGTGTTTTCTTCAAAATCTATACCAATGTCTTGTTGAAGTCCTCGGCCAGGCCATTTGCCCTATGATAGTAAATTGTAGAGCATCTCTAGTCTATCCCGTGTCGTTTGACAAAACTGTTGATTTTGGTGCTTTTTAAAGGTGTCTCATTGTCGGAGATTATTCTACATAAAACTTTAAAATTGTGGACGACTTGGCTTTTGAAGAATTGAAGGACTGCTGTGTTGTAACCTCTCGTAACAGCACTGCCTCTGTCCATTTGGAAAAGTAATTTGTAGCGGCAAGTATGAATCTGTGTCCTTTGGAAGACGAAGGTTCTATCAGACCGATTATGTCTGTGCCCCAACACTTGAATGGACATGAAGTGACATTTGGGTGTAGTACATTTGGAGGTTGGTGCAAGACTACCCAATGCACTTGGCACTAGTGACATCTTCTGGCTTAAAACAAGCAATTGGATATCATTGCTGGCCAATAATATCTAAGTCTCTTGATCTTCATTTTCATCTTCGACCCTGACTGGTGAGCGCCACACAATTTGTTGTGTACTTCTTTGACAATACTTTGTGCTTCGGCTCTTCTTAGACATCATAGCCACATGTGATCAAATTATCTTCTAAAGCAGGCATTACCCACTAAGGCGTATGACATAGCCCGTTTGTGATGTGGTGTGTTGCTAACTTGTCCTCCGGTAGCTTTCCAGTATGCAAATATTCCATCAATGTCTTACACCAATCTTCGTTGCTATCAGCAACCGCAACCATCTTTTCTTTTCCTTTTCCAAGCTTGTGTAGATTTTTGAGGTTGACTTGAGGCAATACTTGTCTTCCATGTACTATAATGTTATTAAAATCTTCCGGGAGACATGAAAACTCCTTAGTAAGTTTTGCTAGCGCGTCAGCATGGGCAGCATGGGCAATATCTCCTCTAGGAATCGGATAGAAAGTTACATTAGGAATTTGCTCCAACAGCTTCATCGTGTACTGAAGGTGTCCTGCTAAACTTAGTTTCAAAATCTTATACTCTCCGACGACTTGTTGGATGACGAGTTGTGAGTCGCCATAGATGACAATATCTGTTATGTCCATTAAGAATGTCAACTCCAACCCGGTAATTAAGGCTTCAAATTCTGCTTCGTTGTTGGTACATGACTCCATCAGGTGATAGAAGAACCTCAGCATACCCTTATCTGGTGTGATGAAAACCAAACCAATTTCTGCTTTGCCCGGTATAACTGTATCTGATCCTTTGTCTTTTTTTGTTGACGAAGCTCCATTGAAGTACATCTTCCAGTGTTGCACACTAGAGAAATTCATCTGTAATACTTGTTCAACTGGTAACTCTTCATTAAGAGTGGACCCAGCTGAAAGTGGGTGTGTAGCGAGGAATTCTGCTAAAATTTGTCCCTTGATAGCACAGAGGGGAACAAAAGTTATATCAAATTGCAATCAAATCATTGACCATCTTGCTAGATGTCCAGTGAGTGTTGGTCAATTCAACAAATATTGTAACAAATTAACTTTTGATATTAGGGTAATCTTGTGAGAAAGCATGTATTGTCTAAGTTGTTGGGCGGCAAAATTCAAAGCTAGACAATGCTTCTCAATAGGTGGATACCTTAATTCTGTCGATATTAGATGATGACTCAAGTAGTATAGTGTGTTTTCCTTACTTACGTCATTGACTTGGGCTAAGAGGGCTCAAAGAGTCATCTAAGGTCGCGATGTAAAGTATTAAAGATTTCACTACGATAGGGGCTGCCAAAATAGGAGGTATCATTAAATACTGTTTAGCATCCTCAAAGGCCCACTAAGATTTCTCTTACCAAACAAATTTGGCGTCCTTTTTAATTAATGCCGAGAAGGGCTGACACCTACCCGAGAGATTAGAAATAAAACATCTCAGATATGCCAACTTCCCTTGGAAAGAACGTAGTTATTTCAAAGTTTTGGGTGGAGGCATTTCCAAGATAGATTTAATCTTATTTGGGTTGATCTCAATTCCCTAATGATGGACATGAATCCTAAAAATTTCCCAGAGGTAACACCGAAGGCGCATTTTAAGGGATTCATTTTACGGTCATATCATCGTAATCATTTGAAGACGATCCTCAAATCATACATATGATCTAATTTTTTTTTTTACTCTTGATGACCAAATCATCCACGTAGCATTCCACTTGGTTGTGATTGAGCTCATCAAAAATCTTTTTCATAGCTCATTGATATGTTGCTCCGGTGTTCTTCAATCCAAATGACATCATTGTGTAGTAGAAAATACTGATAGGTGTCATGAAGGTTGTAAGTTCTGCATCTTCTAAAGCCATCTTGATTTAATTGTACTCTGATGACCCGTCCATGAAGAAGAAAATTTCATGTGTCAAAGCAATATCCAAAATTGTTTCTGGTATTGGTAACGAGAATTCATCTTTTGGACATGCTTTGTTCAAATCCCTGATGTCGAAACAAACACATATTTGTCCATTTTTCTTCTTAACAGGTACAATGTTAGCTAACCATGTAGGGTATTGTTCTTATTTTACAAAGTTAGCGTCTATTAACTTCTTCACCTTGGCAATGGCTTGCTGTTCTATTTCGAGGCACATTTTTTTGGGAGCTTGTTTTACTGGGGTCGTACCTTTGTCCACCCCGAACTTATGAACTGCAACCTTTGCTGGCAATCCTGACATCTCATCATAACTCCATGCGAAGCAATCTTTAAATTTTGTTAATAGTTGAATCAACTCTAAAGAATCTTCATAGTTGAGTAGAGAACTTATAAATGTAGGTCGAGGCTGCTTCTTAGTCCTGACGTTAATTTCCTTCAGTTCATCAATAGTTGATTTGATTTCCTCCTTAATGTTTTGTGGAGCATCTTCTATTAGCTGATCAGTAGAGTCATCCTCTATATCAAGGTTGTTCTCTTCCGATTTGCTATTAATAACCATACAAAATTCTGAATCATCGACTGGTTCGACCGTTCCAAATCCGAGACCCTCTTTAAAGTTAGGAACTCGAATTTTAACATCCCATAATTTTTCAAAAAGTTGTAGTTTATCTTTTGGTATTTGTTTTGGCAAATGTCTTGATCTGATTTCTTTGTTGCGATAGATTATGTAAAACTTAAATAAGTATAATAAATTAATATTCAGATTCTACAAAAGTATACGTATCGTTATCAAGTAATAATAGACTTTCTATTTAAGCCCTAAATATCAATCCCACCGGGAAGGTTTAAATTGGAAATGATAAATTTGCTAGGAAATTCATAGAAAGTCAATTGAAATCACTGTCACTAATTTCAATTGTTGAGATGTAATAAAAATTAAATTTCTAAACTATTATCGAATAAAAAATGCAAAGCTTAAAACATTAAATACTAATCTATTAACTATGCTTATGTAAAGAGGATTTTTATGTGAAAAGACATCCTTCTCACTATAATAAAGCTATGGTAAAATGAGATGAGATAAATGTTCATAAAATGTATTGTGCCAAATAGGAGCAATTTTAATTCTTTACCCTGATACAGTGCACAGAAAATCATTGGCTAATCTCAGTTTTTAGTCCCTAAATCTGTGGCTAGGCTAGGAGGATACCGGCTCCCACTCCAGAGCTCCCACTTCCCTTCAACTGAAGCCTAGCTCTCGCTTCAGTTTTTAAACAATAAGACCGAATTGAATATTTTTGTCTGTCACCCTAAAAGTTATCCAATTCTCACTCAACAAAGAATATGTCACTATTTATTTGCACTTAATTCCATGAACGATGTTCTTCTCCATGGAATCAAATTTGATCCTCACTCTATTGTAGAACTCATACTCTATTTCCCGAATCATATGTTTCACAACACATTTTAACAATTCAATTTGCCAGATCAAAAAGTAAATTAAAGAGTTGAAAAATCATCACAATTTATTTTACATTTTAATATTGGCACATCCATATTATCTCTTCATTTCACTATATCTTAGAGTAGGGAGAAAGATAGAAGGAACTACTCATACTTCATGAGAAAGAAATAACAAAACATAAATTTCATATATAAAAGAAAATTCATACAATACTGATAAACAAACAATACTTATCTGAAAACTCTTTCTTAAAGCAAATTTTTTGTAGTCTTTCTTTAGAAATGCAAGAATAAGATATCTCTCACTTTTCTCCTTCTCCAACACTCTTACAAAAAGTTTCCCACTAAATCTCACCACAAAAACTCTAAATTATGAAAACAAAATAAAAAATTGACTCCAATATGGTAGTAGAATGGAATGATGTGGTGCAAAAAATGAATGCAGAGGAGTGAAAAACATAGAGAAGCACTTTTTCTGATGAAATACGGCCCCAAATAGATCCCAAAATCGGTTCTCCAAGAGGTGCCTCCATAAACTCTTCAAAAAATTGTCCAAATACATCAAACCTTCTAGAAATGGGGTCTGCACGGCCTTTGGCGCCGTCAGCGCTGGTCTGGCACCCTTCACGCTGGTCTGGCGCCGTTAACGCTTAGTAAAAATCTTCAGCCTTAAGTTATTCTGTGTCGTCGACGCTACCGACGCTGAGTATTTCTTCAAAAACGTAATTTTGACTCCAAATTTCATCCTTTTTTCTTTCGTTTTGCTTTAAGCGCTAAAAATCAACAACCTACAAGAAAACATCAAGATAACTTCCATTAAAGTGCAATATTACAAAAAATGAGTATAAATATGGGTCTAAAAATGCATATATTTTTGGTGTATCAAAACACCCCAAACTTACATGTTACTTGTCCTCAAGTAACTTCTCTATTATATTAAAAATATGACTTATGGTAAAGAATTTAACTTTTAAATTTCCATATTTTAGTTCTCTAAATATAATAGTTTAACTTAAGAAAAATTCAAAACAATTCTAGTTAATACTAAAGGTGTAAGGATATTCAGTAATTAAGTCTAAGGTTTTTGATCATCTATTTCTTCAAGAAAAATTGCAATTTGTCATATTAAAGTCACTTAGAAAATTCATATGATAAAGAACTTCATAAAACTTTATCAATAATTAAGCTAACATTCAAATAAAAAGTTTAGAAAATGTGTCCAAGTCTTTTTCCTTAAGTTAATTCAAGTGAAGCCAATTTTTAATTAGGCATCTCCTCAAGCTTCTCCCCATACCTTTTCTTTTTCTTTTCTTTTTCTTTTCTTTTCTTTTTCTTTTCTTTTTCTTTTCTTTTACTATATCTGGATAGCCTTTAATGATTTTGAACTTCACTATCCTCTTTTTAAAGTTAAAACTTTCTTACATTTTTTCACTTAACAAATTTATATTAACTTAAACATTTCATAAAGTTTACTTCTTTTCTTTTTACATGAATTTCTTTAATTTTTAATAATTTAAAAATACAAATTTCCTTTACTAAAAATAGAAAAACATAGTCTTATTCTTTTTTACCAAATATCTTAGCCTCTAGAATTAACCTTTATTATTGATAATTTTTACTTAAATTTACTATATATTTAGAAACA
>JXCR01134161.1:23901-60775 GCA_002079205.1 Phalaenopsis hybrid cultivar | reverse complement strand
TTTTCTTTAAAAAGGAAATTTTCTTTCTCCCCCCCCCCCCCCCCCAAAACTTAAATTTTTAAAAGATTTTTACATGAAGAACTTTAAAAATGAAGGGTAAAAGAAAGCAATAAATATATAAAAAAATTCATACCTATTGGAGATTCTGATTTTTTAACATAAATTTTGAAATGCTGTAGGTGCTAATATGAAAACTAAAAGGCTAAAAACATTAAATTACACATGGTACATATAAAATTTACTGAGAAAGAGCTAATCACAGTACATAAAAAAGTGCTAAAAATAACAACAGAACTAAACTAAATTCTAAAAAATGAAAACAGTTTTCACATTACAGTTTGACTAACCTAACAAACAAAGTCTCAACAAAATCACAACACAAATAATACAATCACACGGTACAAACAGAAACAAACAAATAAAATAGATCTCCAGTCATTATCTTTCTCATCATCGACATCTAACTTTTGCTGCTGATATGGAGTATTAATAGGGTGAATAGGGAACTAAACTGTTTGGTCACCCCTCAGATATCTCACTAAAGCATCATCAGAAGCAGCATCATATTCAAATTTCTGGCAAATCAGATCATCAGTGTGAGCATTTCTGGAGACTTAGATCATCAGTGTGAGCATTTCTGTCCTCCATACTCTGCATCCTATGATCCATCCTCAAACTATCTCCTTGTTGAATCATCATCTGGTCCAACAACTCCATGTTGTTGGGGTCACTTGAAGTAGGCTTACTAGGGGTTATAAAATTAAAAGGAATATCTCTGGCCTGAATTCCATATCTTTAATCAACATGGGACTCATAAATCTTGATGTTGGCATGCCCAATTGGTCTCTAAGGCTTAATGCTCTCCTCATCAGGTTTGAAATCAACTCCTGCACGCTCACAAAGTGTGTAAATCATAGCAGGGTGCGCCAATCCACCAGTGGTCTCTCCTAGAGCAATAGATCGAGTGTTCATATAAATGATAGAGCCTAAATTTATGTCCATCACCTGCTGAATACAAAAGTTTAGGATGGCTCTATCCTTGGTTACTTTGCTATGATGATTCGTTGGAATCATCCTCCCAGAAATAAAATAATGTCGGGCCTTAGATACTACATTTAACATACAAAGGGGAAAGCTAAATTCAAATCCATTTTTTATTTTTAAAGCCCCTTTCTCACTAGTCAGAAAAGAAATAACTTCATCTAAAGCCTGATCTGTAGTAGAAAAAGAATGATACTGGCATCTATACACATCTTCTAACTCAAAAAACTAATTAATTTTTCTTGGAGTAAATTCCACCCTTTTTCCTTGAATAAAAACAAAATCATCAGAAGCTTCAGGAAGGTTGAAATAAAATTCCATTACAATTCCAGCTATCGCATCCACAGTAAAATAGCAAAAATTTTCCCACTATCGGGCAATAATCAAACGTTTAACTTCTCCTCCTAGATTTTTAAAACCTCGGTCCTATTCACTTTTTTATTTTCTTACAACCTATGAAATCGAGCACTGGCTCTAATGCCAATAAATCTCTACTCGTCGTATTCTATTTTTCCTTTGCTCGATCTAAGTGCCACAGGAAATCTAAAAAGTTTTAAATAATTTTGAATAAATCCCAAAATTCAAAAAATCAAAATGTAAAATATTTTAAACTTCAAATCACTAAATAAGAGTCATCACCAAACGATTTTGTCAAAAATTTCTATAAATTTTTTCATATTTTTTGGTCCATGCAATGTGAGATTAATCCTTGGTGAAAATAAAAAATTATTTGGTTTAAAGTGTAGCTCTTACCTAGAGAAGATGAAATCCAAAGTCCTTTAGCCTCTAAATCGCCTCAAATCCGCCCAAAATCAAGCTCTAGCCGCCCAAATCGAAGGTTAAAGATGACTTAAGCATAAAAAATGGTGGCCACAGTAAAAACTGTGAATTTTTAGTGGTTTAATCTGCTGTCGGGTCGAGGGCGCCGTCGGCGCCGATGCTAGTGCGTCTGCGCTGAAGGCCCAAAAAATTCCACATTTTGATTTTTTTAATTTTCAATTTCCCATCAACTTACTCCAAAAAATTTTTAGTATTTTAGACACAAATTTTTATCTAACAATAATTTATAAACAAAACATTTCACAAACACCAATTTTCACAAACAACAACAAACTAACTTTTATATATAAAAGTACACTTTTTACAAACACATTTTCTTAATTACACAAACACACATATTAAAAAAACTAATTATAAATCAGCATCGAAATTAAGCCACAACACTAAATGCTGTCACAAAACTATACACACAATCAAAGTTCAGAATTCTAAAGTAAAAACAGACCAAATCAAATCAAATCCATGCAATTACACTAAATATATATAATGTTATAAAATAGATAGAGAATCTAAAGTCTTCAATTATTACGCCTTTTCTTCAGTGCTTTCTCCTCCTCTGATATCTCCCATAGATTGTAATAAACATATAAGTTGTAGAAGGAACGATACGAGAATTAATCTGTCAAATTTTCTTCGATCCACCAATTTTCTTTAAACATTTAAACTAATCCTGCTTCAAAAGTTCCAGTGTGATCAAAATTTTCTTTCATTCTCTAATATAGGTGATGAAAAAGGTATTTAAGTTCTCCTACTGCATTTATAATAATCTGAAGTTCCCTTTCAATTTTCTTCAATTTATTTTCCAGAGCAAGCAAAATTCCAACTATTAGTGGTATTAATGGAGTTGAAGCATGTGAAGATTGATCTATGATGGCTTTTAATACTTCATTTCCACTTCCAAAGTAATTCTCATCAAAAGGGATCATGGGCTCCCCAGGCAATAAAAACTTTTCCCAACTTTCATATGGCACTTAGGTTTGACTGCAAATCAAAAAGATGGTAGATGGATGCCCAAGTCCATAAATTGTTCCATTAGTAAGGATACTCATAATAGATTTAAGTATAATAGACCCTCTATCAATGTGTTTTTCAATTTGAATGCAGTAATTTAAAATAGCACATTCTTTGGTGATTCTACTAATTTTCATAGTAAAGAGTAATTTTACAACAATAAAGAAATGCCATTGCTTCGACATTAGATTAAGTAATGAAGTGTATAAACTAAAATATCATTCATCTCGTACCTCCCACATCACACTTTTATCTGTCAGAAGATTATACACATATTGCATTAAATCACGTGTAGGAATGAAATTTGTATAATGACAGATTGGAACGTTGTCTATCATATACAATTCATTAATCCTTGCAGGAGTAAATACACAACCTTACCTCGTACGAAGACAACACCTAAAGTAATTCTATGTAAGTTTGCATAAAACTCTTTCACCACAAGTACGATAACCGTAGATGTAGTGTAACACAAAAATTCCCAATGCCTTTACAAAATGATCTTATCAATCAGACCAGTTAGATTGATCACTCCATGATTAACAAATCCTCTTTCCTTGATCAATCTCCTCTTCGTAATAACTTTATCGTATAATCATTGCGCGTTAAAACTAATAAAATTTCTTTTGTTGAAAACTCCATACCTCAAAGTATTTCTGGAATTAAAACCCATGGAATCCAAAAATAGGAAGTCTCTAGGCGTCCAAGAATGTTTCTAGGCCTTTTTAAACTCTTCCCAGCAGTTATTATGAAGTGAAATCACGCCAAAATCCACCAAAAGTCATCTAAAACCATCCAACCGTACTCGGCGCCATCGGTGCTCTTAATTGGCACTGCCGGTGCTGATGTCCAGTATCTAGGGAGCCGTCGGCGCCTATTCAAGCGTCGTCGGCGCCAATGGCCAAAAATACGACTTTCATTTTTTTTGTTTCAATTCAATTCCAAATTTTCCTCCAAAACCAATATTTGACTTAATTTATAACAAATGCAATTATATAGGATTATTAACTATAAATATATAAGACACTTTATCAAACAAAATGGTAACACATAACAATATTAGTATGGGTTACCTCCCACAAAGTACTTAGTTTAACGTCATCAGCCCGACATACCATTTGTTTACTTGGGTTAACTTAACATTAAAACTTCTTTAAACTTAGATATGTGCCCTTCATAATAATGTTTCAAACGATGCCCATTAACTTTAAATATTTTTCTAGTGTTAGGATCTTTAATAACAACAGTTGCATAATGATAGACTTTAATCAATTTAAATGGTCCAAACCATTTTGATTTTAATTTTCTTGGAAACAATCTCAATTTTGTATTATATAGTAGAACTTCTTCTTTTTCATGTTCAAATTTCTTCTTAATAATCTTCCGATCATGCCATATTTTCATTTTCTCATAAACCTTTTCTCACCAGCATCCTTTAAATTAAAATTAAACTCTTTAATAGCCCAAAATGCTTTATATTCCAATTCTACTGGTAAATGACATGTTTTTCCAAAAATCAATCTATTTTGGGACATTCCTATAAGAGTTTTATAAGCAGTTATGTATGCCCATAATGCTGTATATGGTCTAGCAGACCCATCCAATTTATAAGGATTTACAGCTTTTTCTAAAATACATTTAATTTCATGATTTGATATTTCTGCTAGACCACTAGTCTGAGGATAATAGCCAGTAGAGAATCTATGCATTATATCATATTTCTTGATCAATTTTTTTATTCTCTTATTCCTGAAATGAGATCCTCCATTAGTAATGATTACTCTCGGCATTCCATATCATATAAAACTATTTTAATTAAAAATTTAGAAACACTCTGAGCATCACATCTTGGCACAACAATAGATTTAATCTACTTAGACATATAATCAACAACAAGTAATATATATAAATTTCCAAATGAAGGCATAAATTGTCCCATAAAGTCTAATCCCCACACATAAAAAATTTTAACTTCTAATGTGAAATTTAGAGTCATTTTGTTTCTTCTACAAATATTTCCTACTTGTTGACATCTATCGCATGTTTTAATATATTCATTAACATCTCTAAAAATAGTTGGCCATTAAAATCTAGCTTGCAAAATTTTATCTGCAGTTCTATTTGTTCCAAAATGCTCCAAATTCAGAATCATGACATCTTTCAATTATCTGTTAAGTTTCTTCATAAGAAACACATCTTCTAATAATTAGATCTTTACATTGTTTATATAAATATGGGTCATCCAAAAAATAGCCTTTCAAATCACAGATAAATTTCTTTAATTGTGCATTCTTCATATCAGGTGGTAGAATATCTCTTACAATATAGTTTACTATATCAGCATACCATGGTACATCCATTACATCAATACCATATAAATGTTCATTAGGGAAATTTTCTAAAATTTCATTTACAAAATTAGTTAATATTTTTATTTCTATTCTAGACAAATGATCATCTATTTAATTATCATTTCACTTTCTATCAACAACAGAAAATCAAACTCTTGTAATAGAAGTACCATCTAATTAATCTTGGTTTAGCATCCTTCTTTTGCATTAAGTATTTAATAGCAGAATGATCTGTACGCAATACACATTTAGTTCCAATTAAATCAGGTTTAAATTTATTAAAGGCATAAACAATAGCTAATAACTCTCTTTCAGTAGTAGTATAATTAATTTGAGCATTATTTAGAGTTTCACTAGCATAATATATAACTTTAAAAACATTATCGTGCCTTTGTCCTAATACAACCCCAATAGCATAATTACTAGCATCGCACATTATTTCAAATGGTTTCTCCGAGTCATGTGGTAATATTATAGGTGCAATGATTAATTTTTTCTTTAATAATTCAAGTGATGTTATGCATTCTTCATTAAAATCAAATTTTGTCACTTTTTCTAAAAGTTGGCATAGAGGTTTAGTTACTTTTGAAAAATTTTATATGTAGCGCCTGTAAAAACCAACATGTCCTGGAAAACTTCTCACCCATTTAGCACTATTAGGATGTGTTAATTTTTTTATAACTTGGATTTTTGCAGGATCTACTTCTATGCCTTTTTCAAAAATTTTATACCCAAAAAAAAAACCTCATGTAACCATAAATTGATATTTTTCTCAATTTAAGACTAGGTTAATTCTTTCACATACTTCTAGAACTTTTTCTAAATTATTAAGAAAAAAATCAAATGAAGTCCTAAATACAGAAAAATCATCCATAAACACTTCCATTCAATGCTCTATAAAATTGATAAAAATTGACATCATGCATATTTGAAATGTTGCAGGTGCATTGCATAGTCCAAAAGGCATTCTACAAAAAGAAAATGTTCCATTTTCGGTATATCCATCTAAAAAACAATAATATTTGTTCCCAGCCAATCTATCCAACATTTGGTTTAGAAAGGGTAAAGAAAAGTGATCTTTTCTAGTGGCCATATTTAGTTTTCTATAATCAATGCAAATTCGCCAACCAGTTATTTATCTTATTGGTAATAATTCATTTTTCTATATTTCTATAATAGTCACTTCTCCTTTTTTTGGAACACATTGAATTGGGCTTACCCAAGTACTATCTGAAGAATGATATATAATTCCAGCATCTAACCACTTTATAATCTTTTTTTTAACAACTTATTTCAGTATTGAGTTTAATTTTCTCTGAGGATCCGCTTTAGGTTCATGTTGTTCATCTAATAAAATTCAGTGCATACAAATTGAAGGACTAAATCCTTTAATATCTACTAAAGTCCATCTAAAAGCCTTTTTATACTTTTTCAACATCTCTATCAACTTTTGTTCCTGAATTTCAGTTAACTCAGAAGATATAATAACATGCAATGTAGATGACTCTCCTAAAAATACATATTTTAAATGGGCAGGTAATATCTTCAATTCAAGTTCAGGTGGTTTAATACTTGAAGGAATAAGATTTTTACTATAGCTTTCCAGCAAGTCTAATGCTTCAAATTTGCCCTGAATATAATCCAAATCTTCTTCTTTTACTTCATCTTGAGTATCAAAAATTTCTCCTTGCTTTAATTTATCTTTGAACTCATTCTTAAATTGCTCATTACTTAGATAATAAGCTACTTCCATCATGAAATATTCATTATCTTTTTCTATTGCAGGATATTTCATAGCATTTGCTATAATAAATTTCACTTCTTGATCATTAAAGCTCATTAATAAATCTATTATAGCTCTCCCTGTTGTGAGAAATGGTCTCCCTAAAATTATAGGAATCTCTTTATCTTCCTCTATATCCAATATTATAAAGTCTACAAGGAAAAGAAATTTATCCACTTTTACTAGCACATTTTCTATAACTCCATTTGGATAAGTTATTGATCGATCAACTAACTAATGTCTTTCAGTAGTAGGGGAAAATTCTTCCAAATCTAAACATTGTCAAATTGATAAAGGCATAAGATTGATACTCGCTCCTAAATCACATAAAAATTTTCTGTAAAACTTTTCTCCAATTGCACAAGGCATAGTAAAACTACGAGGATCTTTTAATTTTTCAGGAAGCTTTTTTTGAATAATAGCACAACACTCTTCACTGAGTGCAATGGTCACATAACTTGACATTTGTTTCAAAGCTTCAACAAAAGGAATATTTATCGTTAACTTCTTAAGGATTTCCAAAAATTTTGTAAATTGTTTATTTTTATTCTTCTGCTTCAGTCTTTAAGGAAACAATATTTATCGTTAACTTCTTAAGGATTTCCAAAAATTTTGTAAATTGTTTATCTTTATTCTTTTGTGTTTATCGTTAACTTCTTAAGGATTTCCAAAAATTTTGTAAATTGTTTATCTTTATTCTTCCGCTTCAGTCCTTGAGGAAACAGAGGTAATGGTTTTTTGTACAGGGACCTGTGTTTGTTCATTTTCCTGTTGATCATTTTCCATTTCTTCCTTCTTTTCATCAACTTCAGTTTCTCTTTGGATTAATGTTTCAACTTATTTTCCACTTTGTGATTGAATAGCTTTAATTTGCTCTTTATTTTGATCTTTTGGATTAACTTCCATTGTACTTGGAAGAATTCCAAAAGGTTTATTACTAAGTGCAACAGCAATATGACCTGGTGGTTGGCATTCCAACTCTATCAAGATACCCAACCTAGTCTTTTGCCCCTAAACTCCCCCAAATTACCTAGATACCCTTGGGACCCCATAATTGGCCAAAATTCCCAAATTTATCCAAAATCTCCAGATTGGTTTAAAAATTATTTCAAACACCTTGAAAACACCCAAACTACCCAAAATCACCAAAATTTGCAAAACTACCAAAATACCCCTTCGTTAGCCCAAAATTCCAAAGAAAAATCCCAAAAATTCCCAAAACCTCCCAAATATTCCCAATTTCATGTTCCTCAACTACCACATGACCAAATTTGGCTAATTTGATCATGTATGACCAAAACTCCCAAATTGCCTTTTAAAGACCCGTTTTTTGCCAAATCCACCTCAAATGTCCATCAATTTGATCCCAATCTCGCCAAATTTCAATCCCAAACTCAAATTCACCCTCCATGTGACCAAAATAAATCAAGTTTAAGCTCAATTGGCCTTTTCTTTGAGCTCAATTTTGATATAGGTCAAACCCCCAATTTTTGGCACATAACCTAATCTCACCAAATTGAACACATAGCCCACTCAATTAGCCACAATTTATGATGTAAACTCTTCATAACATTCGTAAACATCCATCTTCACCTTCAATTGGCCTTGGTAAAACATCAATGTCACTTAATTTAAACCTAAGTTCAAAAAAGCCCCAAATTTTGCCCAAATTGACTGTCCCCAAATTTCACCAAATTAATTGCTTGAACCCAAAAATTAGCACCCAAATCATGTTAAAAACTCTTCATGGCATTCTTATTGACCATTTTCAATAATAATTTGGACTTAGCCTAAGGCTAACCCAATCTAGAACCGAGTCTTGCCCAACATGCCCAAATTGACCAAATCTTCAAAATCCTTCAATGGCCCCCCAATTGAACTCAAAACCCTTTCCAACCTGCACCAAAATTGTTCCTTACAATCACCTACACCAAACTCGACAATTAATTAGACCAATTGACATGGCTAGCCTAGCCCAAACCCAAGTTTTGGTCATTTGCACCCACTTGGACCCATGCACTAAATGTAGCCTAACCACCCCAATGCCATCAAATTAACTCCATCACAACCATTAGTTGGACCCTAAGACTGAGCCAAAAACCATCTAACCAAAGCTAGATGTTCCATGGACCAAGGGTCCCTCAAATTAAGGGATTTCATATCAATTTTTGCTTATGCTTAAGATATCTTTGCCAAAATAATACCTCATTGCAAAAAATTGATGTGACATATTCCCCTAGGTTCCCTGAGCTCCTAGCCACCTCCTCCTGCCATGGCCAGTCAGCCTAGTTGTCAGAGAAGCAAAAATAGAGGGACACCTCCACTTGAACTTCACCCAAATCAAATGATAGATCTCATCTACCCTCCACCTAAGCATCACAATACACCCATCACATTGTGTTGAATCCTTGATAAAAACTGAATCCTTAGCCTGAGAGCCACCCCTTAGCCATTTTTAATAAAAACTCACATCCACGACCATCGGAGGTGTGCTAAAATTCCCTCAAAGAGACTTCCCCAAAACGATCCGAAAGCCTATTTGAGACCTCCTCATTGCAACATAACCATCACATTACCCTAAATTCTCTTCCCGGAGCCCAATTTTTTGCTTGAATCTTTGCCTAAAACCAATTCAGAGCTCTCCACACTTCTACACTCCAAAAAAATCAAATTAAACTCACCCACACCTTCAACATAGTGAGAGAAGGAAAAGCCCCATCAAATCCACCTTCCAAAGAGACTCTTGCATAGCTCTAGACCAACACCTAAAATTGGGCTAGGTTGAATTCCTACCTAGGCTTTGCACCACTGCCAGAGGATTAATCTCTAGCCTCCTTGGACCCCAACGAGCGTGCCGAGAACCTCTGATTGAAGCTTCACTTCTCGAAGCCAAGGTATTGATCTCCTCTTCCTCCTGAGCCTATTTTGATTCTCCATTTCATTAGGCTTGATTTAATTGTATGATTTCCGTATGGATATGTTTGTCTCACTTAGATGAGTCCATAGGATTAAACCAGATGTGATTTGGTTGAGTCTAGCTTGAGATCTTAGGGGTTTAGTGTTGACGGTCAGGGGATCACTCTATCGGGGATGATGATGGAGAGCCATCCGATCGCACGTGTATCAGATGGATGGAGGAGATCAAGCTGGACAACAGTTCTTTACATGAACCGCGGGTCGAGTCAGAGGCTACGTGGATGGCGGTGTCCAACCAGAGCGCGCCACGCATGCCTTTGGAGCTGCCGAGGATATAGTCAGTGTAGAAAATTAATAAATAGCCCTATCTTTAAAAATTCATATCATGGTGTAGAAAATTAATAAAAATAAAATAAAAATACCATCTTGCTCAGTGAACAGAGAAAAATAATGTGGAAATAAATTTAAGTCCATGTGATGTATATTTTATTTTTAAATAATTAAACACTAATTTAAATGTTTTGATTCTCCATGCATATAAGCATATCACCATTGATTGAAATTTTAACATGTTGTTGCCTCTATCTTAGGGGATATCTTCTGATTTTTTTAAAGTTAGAGGAGGTCCCTAGAAATAGATCCATATTTTTCAAGTTTATGTCTATTATTTTTATAAATTAATTATGATAATTAGCATGTTGATTAGAAAATCCTAAGAAAATTATTAAAGGTTCACCATGACCAGAGGATCCTTTGGAAATAATTTCATGAGTCAAGTCATTAAGAATACACTTAATCTTCACCAACCCTAAAACACCAAGAAAATAAATTTTGGGTAACATAAACATCTAAAAGACTTCATTTTTGACCTCCACTGTTATTTAGTATCCAGAGAACTCACCATAAAAATTTCAAATTATTTTGAGTCCATTTGATGACCTAAATTGATTTTTTATGATAAAGATTATTTTAGCACTTAAATAATTTTTAAAAATCCAAACATAACTCAAAATTTTATAAAAACTTGTTTTTTGAGTGCTGTATGATCAAATGTATTTTCTAGAATAAAATAGAATTTAAAATAAAAACTAGATTTTTAGCCTATTTTTAAATATTTAATAATTAAAATCCATAAAAATCACAAAAGCAATAAAATTCATGAAAATGTATTAAATTGCTTTCTAAGCACTTCAAAACAATTGGCATATTTTTCCTAACTTTCTTAATAAGGATATTGAATTTTGAAGCTTAAAAATAATTTTTAAAGGCTAAAAATGGTTTTTTTTACTAAAATAATTTCAAAAATTCAAATAAAGATAAAAAAATGTGAAATTTGTTTCTCTATCTTTTTTGACATCATAAAGATTTAATGAAAATAAAAAACTTAATTTTCTACATTTAAAATATTTTATAATTAATAAACACATGAGAAATGAAATAATAGTTAAAATTGAAATAAAATTCAAAAAATAATGAAATTTTGTCCAAAGGTTTCTCTAATCTAACCCTACCTCCAATAAAAATTTGAAGGGATTAGAATTTATATTGGCCAAGTTAATAATTTTCTTTTAAAAATCCTATTTTTTTGCATTAAAAATAATTATATTGATAAATTTAATTTTAAAAAATCACACTTTCTCCTCTGATGTCTCAATTGACCCATGAGTGAGGTAGGATAAAAATTACAAAGTCATTTGGATTAAATTTGATGAATTACGAAGTGATAGATCCTTAGCGGCAAATTTGTAATTTTGGAAATTTAGCCTTAATTAACATTTAGGCCTAATTTCAGAAAGAGAAATGGGAAATCTTTGATTTTGATTAACATATTTGGATGTTTGAAAAATAAGAGGTTAACTAGTAGAAACCAACCTCACTTATCCGAATTAAAAAGGATAAATTTGGAATTTCCTTATATTACATAAATTTAGGAGTCTAGCCGATTAAATGATCCTAAATTTGGGGGTATAATTTTGGGTGTTAATAACTCACTAATTTAATACCCCTATTTAATAAACAAACAAAAATAAAAACACGAATCATCACCATAACTTATAAGTCAATTTCATTTGCAGTGACTAAGACACTCACCAAAGTCTTAAAGGCTCAATAGTGACTTAGGCTAAATCAAGTTTCATTTAAATAAGGATTAGAAAAGTAAAAATCACTAAAACATCTTTCAAATACTATAAGCCCAAGTCAAAATTTGGCTAGGTTTCTTAAAATTGTTTCTTTAAGGGTCTTCACCCACATAATTCTTAAATTGAATTACGAGTGATAATTACCATATTATTTGGGATAATTGAGACATCATGCTCATTAAGGGTATTTACAGGATGAATTATTACGCAACATAGTAAATTTAAAAGAATATGCTTAATAATTCATCGGAGATCTACAAAACTTAATATGTTTTCCTTGGCAAAATCATCTTTAATTAAACTCTTAATGACCCACTAAGATATGACATAGGGTTAGGAAAACTACCAAAACCTTACTTCTTTGTCGCTACATGAACTGGCCTACATCAACAGCCACTTCTCCTTTTTTCGGAACACAGTGAATTTGGCTTACCCAAGTACTATATGAGATAGAATATATAATTCTAGCATCTAACCACTTTAAAATCTCTTTTTTAACAACTTCTTTCATTATTGGGTTTAATCTTCTCCGAGGATCCTCTTTAGGTTAATATTGTTAATGTAATAAAATTCTGTGCATACAAATTGAATGACTAAACCCTTTATTATCTACTAAAGTCCATCTAAAAGCCTTTTTATACTTTTTCAACATCTCTATCAACTTTTGTTCTTGAATTTTAGTAAACTCAGAAGATATAATAATAGGCAATATAGATGACTCTCCTAAAAATACATATTATTAATGGACAGATAAAATCTTCAATTCAAGTTCAGGTGGTTTAATACTTGAAGGAATAAGATTTTTACTATAGCTTTCCAACAAGTATAATGCTTCAAATTTGCCCTGAATATAATCCAAATCTTCTTCTTTTATTTCATCTTCAGTATTAAAAATTTCTCCTTGCTTTGAATTATCTTCGAACTCATTTTCAAACTGCTCATTACTTAGATAATCAGCTACTTCCATCCTGAAACATTCATTATCTTTTTCTATTACAGGATATTTCATAGCATTTTCTATATTAAGTTTCACTAGTTGATCATTAAACCTCATTAATAATTCTCCTTTTTGAACATCTATTACAGCTGTCCCTGTTGCGAGAAATGATCTCCCTAAAATAATAGGAATCTCTTTATCTTCCTCCATAACCAATGTTATAAAGTCTACAAAGAAAGTAATCTTATCCACTTTTACTAGCACTTCTTCTATAACTCCTTTTGGATAAGTTATTGATCGATCAACTAACTGAAGACTTACAGTAGTATGGGAAATTTATTCTAAATCTAAATATTTTAAAATAGATAAAGGCATAAGATTGATACTCACTCCAAAATCACATAAAACTTTTCTGTAAAACTTTTCTCCAATTGCACAAGGTATAGTAAAACTACCAGGATCTTTTAATTTTTCAGGAAGCTTATTTTGAATAATAGCATAACATTCTTCACTGAGTGCAATGGTCACATAACTTGGCATTTGTTCCAAAGCTTCAACAAAAGGAATATTTCTCATTAACTTCTTAAGGATTTCCAATAATTTTGTAAATTGTTCATCTTTATTCTTCTGCTTCAGTCTTTCAGAAAACAGAGGTAATGGTTTTTTTCTACGGGGACCTATGTTTGTTCATTTTCCTTTTGATCATTTTCCATTTCTTCCTTCTCTCCATCAACTTCAGTTTCTCTTTGGATACTTGTTTCAACTTCTTTTCCACTTCGTAATTGAATAGCTTTAATTTGATCTTTCGGATTAACTTCCACAGTACTTGGAAGAATTCCAGAAGGTCTATTACTAAGTGCAATAGCAATATGTCCTAATTGATTCTCAATATTTCTAATAGCAACCCCTTGATTATGTATTTGATTTCCTATATTCAACATTACTTCTTCCATCGTCAACTTCTTTTCCTTAACTTATGGGTTAGGGTTGGAGTTAAATCCTGAAGAATAATAAGGTCAAAAATTAGGATTTCCTTGATTGTTCTAATTTTCAGATGGATTCACTGAATTTTTATAATTATTCCAACTAAAATTAGGGTGATTTTTCCATCTAAGGTTAAAATAGTTACAATAGGGATTGTTATTTAGATTATTTATAGCGTTTAAAGTTTCATAAGATAATTGAGTATCAATAATCTATCAAAGTGAATTCTCCTCTAATACTGGGGTATTTGAGAATAATTTACTCCCATTTGATCAATCTTGTTAGAATTAGCAGTAATTGGAGATGTCAAAATATACATTGCATCAGAATCATGAATACCAGCTACTCTCTTTGGATTTACCCTTTCAAAGGGCCATTAAAAATTATTCGTAGCTATTTTTTCAATTAAAGAATATGCTTCATCAAAAAGTTTTGACATTAATGAACCACCTACAATAGATCTAAGTGATCCTACTAATTCATTGTAAAATATTTAAATTATTAACCAATTTGGTAAAGCATGGTATGGAAACTTTCTAAGAAGATCTTTAAATCTTTCTCAGGCTTCATATATTGATTTCCCTTTAAACTGACAAAAAGATGTAATATCATTTCTAAGCTTAGCGGTTTTCGAGGGTGGAAAATATATAACCTAGAATTTTTATGATAGTTCTCCCCACGTTTTAATAGATCCAGATGCTAACAAATTTAACCAAGCCTTGGCTTTATCCCTTGATGAAAAAGGAAAAAGTCTAAGCCTAACAACATCATTAGACACTCCGTCTTATTTAAATGTAGCACAAATTTCAAGAAAACTAGCAAGATGTATGTTAGGATCTTCAGTAGCTGATCCTCCAAACTTAATATTTTGTACGATCTTGATAATAGCAGGTTTAAGCTCAAATGAATTAGCAACAACATTAGGATTTTGAATAGTCAAGTGAAGTTCATCTGTTATCGAATTCGCATAATCTTTCAGAGGTCTTTGTCGATTTATTAGATTATCTAAGTTATTTGCCATTTCTTGTAAATTTTTAATTTCTCTTTGTTGTTTTCAAATTTTTCTACTAGTACGTTCTAATTATGAATCATAAGGTATTAAACCTTCAGATCCAATATTTTGCATAAATAAATAAAGTAAGTAAAATAAAATAAACACTCTATGAAAAATATTTCTTTTTGGATTTTTTATTTTTGATTTTTTATGGTATATATATTATCTCTAAATTTCCTAATTTATCAAAATAATTTAATTTAATTGCTATAGTCCCCGGCAACGGCACCAAAAACTTGATCTAATTTTTTTATTGCGATAGATCGTGGAATATTTAAATAAGTATAATCATTTAATATTCAAATTCTACACTGTATACGAATCGTTATCAATTAATAATGAAATTTCTTTTTAAACACTAAATATCGATCCCACGGGGAAAGTTTAAATTTGGAAATGATAAATTTGCTAGGAAATTTACAGAAAGTCAATTAAAATCACTGTCACTAATTTCAATTGTTGAGATGTAATCAAATTTAAATTTCTAAACTATTATCAAACAAAAAATGCAAAGTTTAAAACAGTAAATACTATTTTATTAACTATGCATATGTAACAAAGATTTTTATGTGGCAAATAAAATATGCAAAATTTAAAACAGTAAATACTAATGTATTAACTATGTTTATGTAACAGAGATTCTTATGTGAAAAAGCATCAAATAGTAAATACTAATTTATTAACTATGTTTATGTAACGAAGATTCTTATGTGAAAAAGCATCCGCTTCACACTACAATGAGGCTATGGTAAAATGAGATGAGATAAATGTTCATAATATGTATTGTGCCAAACATGAGCAATTTTAATTCTCTACCTTGATACATGTTGATCTCAATTTTGATTGAGGTTTAGTTTTTCCGCTTTAGTAGCCTAAGGTCTAGCGATATGAATTTTCTATTGATTACTCTTAGAAAACTAGAAAAGGAACCCTCACCATTAGAAATTCCAAACTCTTTCTCTACTCAACTTAAAATTCCACATATTGGTCCTAACCTCCAACACTCAGTAGGTGGGGTCATTATGGGGGAACTCAAGATGAGTCACCCTTAGGACTGCTGGACCTTAAGGTTGACCCTGGGCGTTGGTTTAGGGCTTATGGTACATACTTTCACTCATAATCACTCAAAATCCTAAACTTAAACTTCTAGGCTTTGGTCCTTGATACTTTTGGGAGACTCATGTAGGTGGTCCCCTAAACCCAGTAGCCCTAGGATAGGGTTTAGCTAAGACCACTACATAGAGGACCCAAAATGGGGTTTCTATTAGTCCATGGATTATTGATGGTGGTTGGTACTCCAACTCTATCAAGATACCCAACCTAGCTTTTTGCCCCTAAACTCCCACAAATTACCTAGATACCCTTGGAACCCCAAATTTCGTCAAAATTCCCAAATTTACCCAAAATACCCTATTAGTTCATAAATCATTTTCAAAACAACCTGAAAACACCCAAACTACACAAAATCACCAAAATTTTCCAAATTACCAAAATACCCCTCCTTAGCCCAAAATTCCAAAAATTCCAAAAAAATCCCAAAATTTTCCAAAACCTCCCAAATATTCCCAATTTAATTTTCCCCAACTACGACATAACCTAATTTGGCCAATTTGATCATCTTTGACCTAAACCCCCAAGATGCCTTTTAAAGACCCATTTTTCCCCAAATTTACCTCAAATGTCCATCAATTTGATCCCAATCTCACCAAATATCAACCCCAAACTCAAATTCACTTTCCATTTGACCAAAATAAATCAAATCCAATCTCAATTGGCCTTTTCTTTGAGCACAATTTTGATATAGGTCAAACCCCAATTTTTGGCACATGACCTAATCTCACCGAATTGAACACATAAACCACTCAATTGGCCACAATTGATGTTGTAAACTCTTCATAACATTCCTAAACATCCATATTGACCTTCAATTGGCCTCGATAAAATATCAATTTTACTTAATTTTAACTCAAGTCCAAAAAAGCCCCAAATTTTGCACAAATTGACTATGTCCCCAAATTTCACCAAATTAATTGCCTTAACCCCAAAAATGGCACCCAAATCATGTTAAAAACTCTTCATGGCATTATTATTGACCTTTTTTAATAATCAATTTGGACTTAGCCCAAGGATAATCTAATCTAGACCCTAGTCTAGCCCAACATGCCCAAATTGACCAAATCTTCAAAATCCTTCAATTTGACCCCCCAACTGAACTCAAAACCCTTTCCATCCTTCACCAAAATTTTTCCTTACAATCACCTACACCAAATTAAATAATTAATTTAGCCAATTGACATGTCTAGCTTAGCCCAAAGCCAAGTTTTGGTCATTTGCACCACACTTGGACCCATGCACTAAATGTAGCCTAACCACCCCAAAGCCATCAAATTAACTCCACCACAGCCATTAGTTGGACCCTAATACTGAGCCAAAAACCATCTAACCCAACCTAGATAAGACATGGACCAAGGATTACTCAAATTAAGGGATTTCATATCCAGTTTTGCTTATGCTTAAGATATCTTTGGCAAAACAATACCTCATTGCAAAATATTGCTATGACATATTCGCCTGGGTTCCCTAAGCTCCTAGCCACCTCCCCCTGCCATGGCCGCTCGGCCTAGTCACCAGAGAAGCCAAAACAGAGGGACACCTTCACTTGAACTTCACCCAAATCAAACCTAGAGGCCACCTCACCCAAGTTAAATAATAAGTCTCATCTATCCTCCACCTAAGCATCACAATACACCCAAACATTGGCTCTGAGAGCCACCCCTTAGCCATTTTTATAAAACCTCACCTCCACGGCCATGGGATGTGTGCTAAAATTCCCTTTGAGAGACTTCCCCAAAACGATCCCAAAGCCTCTTTGAGACCTCCTCAGTGCAATCTAACCATCGCATTGCCCTGAGTCCCCTTGCCAGAGCCCAATTTTTTGCTCGAATCTCTGCCTAAAATTAAGACAGAGCTCTCCACACTTCTACGCTCCACAAAAAAATCAAATTAAACTCTCCCACACCTTCACCACAGTGAGAGAAGGAAAATTCCCATCAAATCGACACCTGAAATTGGGCCTGGTCGAATTTCTACCTAGGCTTTGTACCACAGCCAGAGGATTAATCCCTAGCCTCCTTGGACCCCAAAGAATGTGCCAAGCACCTCTGATCGAAGCTTCACTTCTCAAATCAAAGGTATTGACTTCCTCCTCTTTCCGAGCCTATTTTGATTCTCCATTTGATTAGACTTGATTTAGTTGTATGATTGTCGTATGGATATGTTCATCTCACTTAGACGAGTCTATAGGATTAAACTCGAAGTGATTTGGTTGAGTCTATCTAGAGATCTTAGGTTTTTAGTGCGGACGATCACAGGATCACTCTATCGGGGACAATGATTGAGAGCCAACTGATCACACGTGTATCAATTGGACGGAGGAGATCAAGCCAGACAGCGCTTCCTTACATGAACCGTGGGCTGAGTCAGCGGCTATGTGGATGGCGGTGTCCAACCAGAGCGTGCCACGGATGCCTTTGGAGCTGCCGAGGATACAGTCAGCGTTGCGCATTTAAATAAAAAAATAGGAATTTTCTTATTTAAATAAATAACCCTAGCTTTAAAATTTCATATCATGGTGCAGAAAAATCATAAAAATAAAATAAAAATAATGTCTTGCTTAGTGAATAGAGAAGAATAATGTGGAAATAATTTTATGTCCATGTGATGCATATTTTATTTTTAATTAATTAAACACTAATTTGAATGTTTTGATTCGCAATGCATATAGGCATATCACCATCGATTGAAATTTTTGCATGTTGTTGCCTCTATCTTAGGGGATATCTTCTGATTTTTTAAAAGTTAGAGGAGGTCCCTAGACAGAGATCAATATTTTTCAAGCTTACATCTATTATTTCATAAATTAGTTATGATAATTAGCATGTTGGTTAGTAAATTCTAAAAAAATTTTAAAAGGTTCATCATGACCAGAGGATCCTTTGGAAATAACTTCATGAGTTAAGTCATTAAGAATACACTTAATCTTCACCAACCCCAAAACACAAAGAAAATTAATTTTGGGTAACATAAACATCTAAAAGACTTCATTTTTTGTCTCCACTATTATTTAGGATCCACGGAACTCATCATAAAAATTTCAAAGTATTTTGAGTACATTTGATGACTTAAATTATTTTTTTAAGATAACTATTTAACACATAAATAATTTTTAAAAATCCAAATATAACTCAAAATTTTATAAAAACTTATTTTTTGAGTGCTCTATGATCAAAGGTATTTTCTAAAATAAAATAAAATTTAAAATAAAAACTTGATTTTTCGCCTATTTTTAAATATTTAAATAATTAAAATCCATAAAAATCAAAAAATAAAAAAAAAAATCATGAAAATGTTTTAAATTGCTTTCTAAGCACTTCGAAACCATTGGGATATTTTTCCTAATTTTTAAAATAAAGATATTGAATTTTGAAGCTTAAAAATATTTCTTAAAGGCCAAAAATGATGTTTCTTACTAAACTGTTTTCAGTAATTTAAGGAAAGATAAAAAAAATGTGAAACTTGTTTCTCTATGTTTTTTGACATCATATAGAGTTAATAAAAATATAAAAAATTTATTTTATACATTTAAAATATTTTATAATTAATAAACACTTGAGAAATTAAAATAATTCTTAAAATTCAAATAAAATTAAAAAAAAATGAAATTTTGCCTAAAGGCTTCTCTAGTCCAACCCTACGTCCAATAAATATTTCAAGGGATTAGCATTTACCTTGGCCAAGTTAGGAATTTTCTTTTAAAAATCCTATTTTTTGCATTAAACATAATTACATAGATAAATTAAATTTTGAAAAATCACACTTTCTCCTCTGATATCTCAATGGACCCATGATTGAGGTAGGATAAAAATTACAAAGTCATTTAGATTAAATTTGATGAATTATGAAGTGATAGATTTTTAGGGGTAAATTTGTAATTTTGGAAAGTTAGCCTTAATTAACGTTTAGGCCTAATTTCAGAAAGGGAAATGGGAAATCTTTGATTCTCATTAACATATTTGGATGTTTGTGATATAAGGGGTTAACTAGTAGAAACCAACCTCACTTGTCCTAATTAAAAAGGATAAATTTGCAATTTTTTTTAAATTACATAAATTTGGGCGTCTTGCCAATTAAATGATCCAAGATTTGCGGGTATAATTTTGGGTGTTAATAACTCACTAATTTAATACCCCTATTTAATGAACAAAAAAAAAAAATAAAAACATGAATCATCACCATCAATTATATGTGAATTTCATTTGCAATGACTAAGACACTCACCAAAGCCTTAAGGGCTCAGTAGTGACTTAGGCTAAATCAAGTTTCATTTAAATAAGGATTAGGAAAGTAAAAATCATTAAAACATCTTTCAAACACTACAAGCCCAAGTCAAAATTTGGCTAGGTCTCTTAAACTTGTTTCTTTAAGGGTCTTCACCTACATAATTCTTAAATTGAATTACGAGTGATAATTACCCTATTCTTAGGGATAATTGAGACATCAATGCTCACTAAGGGTATTTACAGGATGAATTATTAAGAAACATAATAAGTTTAAAAGAATATGCTTAATAATTCATCGGAGATCTACTAAACATACTATGTTTTGCTTGACAAAATCATCTTTGATTAAACTCCTAATGACCCACCAAGATATGACATAGGGTTAGGAAAACTACCAAAACCTTACTTTTTTTGCCGCACATGATTTACCATCACATGCATTTTGAGTTTTGGGTGGTGGAACGAGAAGACTCGCCAGGTACGCTTTTATTGTATTCAACGTTGCCTTTCTTGTACTTTTATGCTATACTTATGCTTACACAAATTTGCATGCTAAACAACGATGTCACCCTGCGTGAAAATTAAAATTATCAAGATAGCCACAAAATCAAAACCAAAACTAAACTAAAATCAACTAAGATAAAATTCACCACCACAGCATTCAAAATATAAAACAACTCAAAATTTAATCAAAAAAATCACACAAAACTACAAATTGCAACTAAATTAAGATGTCTCTATCAGATGATCGGGAATTCCTTGGAGAAGGTAACCTATGGTTGCCAACGACGCTTCCCACGGTCTAAATGAAATTATGGAACTCATTAAGTTGAGTTCAGTAAACTCATTTGGACTAAGTGAATCCGATAGAAAATAGTGGTGATGAAAACGAGGGAACCATATGATCCTAACCGACACTAAGTGAATCCAATAGAAAGTAGCGGTGTCGGAACGAGGGAACCGTAGGATCCTAACCGGTGTTCACCCTAATCAACTTTAACATGCCCCCATAAAATTTAAAGAACTTCAACCATAGGGCCACCTGATTTGACATCATTACTTGACACACTAAAAAACTTAAACTTGTCACGACAAGGAGCTTGGAGTTAGCATGGTCGGCAGCATGGCCATCTTCAATAGCAAAACTTGTCTTCCCCAGCTAAACCAATCTTCCTTTCTTAGATATAAGAAACAAAGCCATATGACTTAGAGGTTTCTTGCTTATGCAACGTAAATCTCACCTTATCCTTAGACCTTTGTATAGCCATGCTATACAATATAAGCCCTAACTCATCTTAGGATCCTGAGGTCGTCGTTCGTCACGACCTAAACCATCACATCTTCTAGGCTAATTGTGTGATAGTTTTACACGAATGTAAGCCCTAAATAATAAAATTGATAGGTTGAAAAACTTAAATATTTCTCCTCAAAAATGAAATCAAACATTAGGATAGCTTGGGAAGTCATCAGGGTTCTCCTCTGGATCCATGACATCCCCTAGTTCTTCCTTCTTTGGACTGTACAACAAAATGTTCCAAATTTGAACAAATTCCCCTTTCACACCTCTACGTCTGATCTCATTAAAAATTCCTACCCTTTAAAACTCTTTGAAGATAGTATTTCCTAATTTTTATTGAGAGTCTTCTTAGGTGAATTTGGTCATTTAGGATGTAATTAACTATAGGGGCTTGCCCTTATAGGAAGCATGTCTGAACCCAGCTTAATATAAAATCTATTTAATTCTTTATATTAAATAGGGGAACTTATCGGCAAATAAAAAGGTTTTGTAGACCAAACAGATGTCATATATTTCTTAGTTTATTTGATCGAGCCTCATCCTAAAGTCTTGTGTTTATCCTTAGGGATAGATATAGGATTTGAGGTACATCGCTCTTTCATTTAAAGTATGAAAAATATGTGGTCAGTTTGATTTCATATTTTTCTAAAACTAAATATATATGAAAATTAAAACGTCCTTCTGTAGCAGACGACGAGATTTTGATTCTGGTGATCGACAGCTTTTTACTTATGAAGGTTGGAGAACTCATGACAACCGCTAAATTTCATATCATTGACGCTGAGACCTCTTTTAATGCTCTATTGGGTTGACCATGGATCCATGAGCACAACATGGTTCCATCATCCTTACACCAATGCATCAAGTACTACAAAGATGGTCATGAAAAGTGCTTCAAAGGAGACTTACAACCATTTTCAGTGCATGAAGTTGGTATCTATGAAGATGCTGCCTACTACGCGCCTCCAAAGAAAAATTTCTTCTCTCGTGAAATTGTCACAAATAAAAATGAAGATTCAAAAAAATCACAAAGAGCAAGCCATTCAACTTTGCTTCAACAATCTTCCACCACTCTTTTACAATGAGTTGGTGGAGGTTCTTTTAGTTCGCGCACCCGAGGTTGAGGCAGGGGATGTGGACGAGGAAGAATCAACTTATGGACTAAGCCAACTATCAACATTGGTAATGAAGACATTTCTGAAGACAAAATAACAATGACAAAATAGAAGAAACCTCAATACGAGATATCCTTAGAAGATACAGAGAAGAATGAATATGAAACAATGTATTATCGGATAAACCACTATGTGAATGCTATGACCCTTACTCTGATTTTCCCTCAAAAGGTCGAGAGTTTAGAGGTCAAGTAAGTCCGTAGTGTTGGTTCAAAGCCGATCAAATTTTACTATGCTTCTACCTCTACTGAGATTGAAAAACATGTAAATTTGGATGATGACCCTAATGAGTTAATGGAATTGCCTTTTGGTTACTTTTTGCCTTATGTTCAAAAGATAATTCAACAAGAAGACTTACCAAAATAAATACCAAAAGATAAATTTCAACTTTTTCAAAAATTATGGAATGTTGAAAGTCGAACTCCCAACTCAAAAGAGGGTCTCAAATTTGGTACAGTCGGACCGGTCGATAATTCTGAATTTTGCATGGTTGTTACTAGTGAGTAGAAGAGGATTGCCTCGGTATATGGAATGACTCTATTGATCAACTAATAGAAGATCCTTCGCTAGAATTTGAGGAGGAAATTAAATCTATTGTTGATGAATTAGAAGAGCTTAACCTTGGGACTAAAGAACAACCCCAACCTATATTTATAAGTTCTCTACTTAATGACGAAGAATTTTTAGAATTAATAAAACTATTAACATAATTCAAAGATTGCTTTGCATGGAGCTATGGGAAATGTCAGGATGGTCAACAGAGGTTGCAGTTCATACACTCCGGGTGGACAATATTGTAACCCAAGTAAAACAAGTTCTCAGGAGAATACGCCTCAAAATAGAACAACAAGTCATCGCTGAGGTGAAAAAATTAATAGACGCAAACTTTGTAAAAGAAGAAAAATACCCCACATGGTTAGCTAACATTGTACCTGTTAAGAAGAAAAATGGACAGATCCATGTTTGTGTAGACATCAGGGATTTGAACAAAGCATGTCCAAAGGACGAGTTTCCACTACCAATTCCAGAAATGATGGTAGATATCGCTTCAACACACAAAATTTTCTCCTTCATGGATGGAACGTCAGAATACAACCAAATCAAGATGGCTCCTGAGGATGCAGCACTTACAGCCTTCAGAATAGTGATTGGAATTTTCTGCTACACAGTGATGTCGTTCGACCTAAAGAATGCCGGAGAAATAAATCAGCGCACAATGACGAAGATATTTGACGACCTCATCCATAACCAAGTAGAATGTTACATGGATGATTTGGTCACCAAAAGTAAATAAAAAATAGATCATTTGTACAATTTGAGGCTCGTGTTCAAATTGTTACGATGATGTGATCTTAAATTGAATCCCTTAAACTACATCTTGGGCGTTACTTCCGGGATATTTATGGGATTCATTGTCTGTCTTTGAGGAATCGAGATCGACCTAGATAAAATTAAAGTTATCTTGGAAATTCCTCCTCCTAAAACCTTATAACAACTACATTCCATCCAGGGGAAGTTGGCATATCTGAGACGTCTTATTTCTAATCTCTCAGGTAGGTGTCAGCCTTTCTCAGCATTAATTAAAAAGGACGCCAAATTCATTTGGGAAGAGAATTTTTAATAGGCCTTTGAGGATGTTAAACAATATCCAATGACACCTCCTATTTTGGCAACCCCTATTCCAGGAAAACCATTGATACTTTATACCGTGACCTTAGAAGACTCTCTTGGAGCCCTCTTAGCCCAAGTCAATGATGAGGGGAAAGAAAATGCACTCTACTACTTGAGTCGTCGCCTAATACCGACGGAGATAAGGTATCCACCTATTGAGAAGCATTGTCTGACATTAATTTTTGCACCTCAAAAGCTTAGAAATTACACGCTTTCTCATAAGATTACCCTAATCTTGAAATTTAATCCGTTGCAATATCTGATGACCCGACCAACACTCTCCAGATGTTTAGCAAGATAGTTAATGATCTTATTGCAATTTGATATAACTTTTGTTCCCTTCCGTGCTATCAAGGGATAGATGCTAGCGACTTTCTTGCTGCACACCCACTGCCAGCTGGGTCCTATCTCAATGATAAGTTACTATATGAACAAATACTACAAATGGAATTCTCCAGTGCGTAATGTTGGGAGATGTACTTCGATGGTGCTTTGTCAGCCAAAAAAGATAAAGGATCAGGCACAGTTATACCAGGCAAAGAAGCAATCAGTTTGATCTTTATCACGCCAGATAAGGGTATGTTAAGGTTCTCATACCACCTGATAGAGCCAAGCACCAACAATGAAGTAGAATATGAAGCTTTAATTACCTGGTTGGAAGTGGCAATCTCAATGGATATAACAAACACTGTCATTTATAGTGACTCTAAACTCGTCATCCAGCAAGTCGTTGGACAATACAAAATTTTAAAACCAAGATTAACAGAATACCATCAGTACATAATGAAGCTGCTGGAGCAAATCCCTAATGTAACTTTCTATCGGATTTCTAAGGGAGTTAATGCCCATTCCGACTCTTTAGCAAAACTCGCTAAGAAACTAGCGTGTCCCCCAGAGGATTCCATTAAAATCATAACGCAAGGAAGCTATGTCTTGTCCTAAACTGACCTCAAAAACTTTACACAAGCTCGGAAAAGAAGAAGCAATAAATATAGTTCAAAACTTCAAAGAAGATTGGCGCAATCCGTTAATAAAATATTTGCATACTGGAAAGCTTCCAGAAGATAAGTTTGAAGCACATCATATCACAAGAAGGGCCATGTCTTATGCCATGGTGGGAAATGTTCTCTACTGAAGATCATTTGACTAGATGTGGCTACGGTTTTTTAACAAAGCCGAAGCACAAAATATTATCAAAGAAGTACATGTCGGACTGTGCGGCGCTCATCAGTCAGAGCCGAAAATGAAAATGAAGATAAAAAGACTCGGATATTATTGGTCAACAATAATGTCCAATTGCATGGATACAACTAGAAAATGTCACCAATACAAAGTGCATGAGCTGGTCTTACACCAGCCTCCAAATGTGCTACACCCAACTGTTGCCTCATGGCCAATCGAGTGTTGGGGCACAGACATAATAGGTTCGATGGACCCTCCATCTTCTAAAGGACATAGGTTTATACTTGCCGCTATAGATTACTTCTCCAAATGGGCAGAGGTAGTACCGTTGTGTGAGGTTACGACACCGCACGTCCTTCAATTCCTCAAAATCCAATTTGTCTACCATTTTGGAGTACTGCGAAGAATAATTTCCGACAATGGGACAGCTTTCAAAAGCATCAAAATCAACAATTTCATCAAAAGACACGGGATAGATTAGAGATACTCTATGATTTATTATCCCAGTGAAAATGGTCTGGCCGAAGCCATCAAAATAACACTGGTACAGATTTTCAAGAAAACACTGGATGAAAATAAAAGGGATTGGCACAACTAACTATTAGAAGCCTTGTGGGCCTATCGGATGACTTTCAGGACTCTCACTCAGTGTAAACCCTATATACTCATGTACGGGTTCGAGGCCGTGCTACCGCTAGAAATTCTGGCATGGTCTCTTCGAGTTACTATAGTCCAAATGGAGGAGTCCAAAACTCAGACTTGAAGAACTGGAAAGTCTTGAGGAAAAACGATTAGAAGCACAACAACACTTGGAGCTTTACCAAGCAAAGATGGTACAAGCCCGTGTCAAATTGGTGCACCCAAGGACATTCAAGGTTGGTGACCTCATACTTTTGCTCAAAAGACCTATTCTTGCACGCCGCAAAATAAGTGAAAAATTTTAGCCAACTTGGGAGGGACCATTTGTCGTTGAAAAGGTCTACACAAGAGGAGCCTACCAGTTAGTGGACTTCTAGGGCAAAAGACCCATGTTACTAATAAATGGACGATGCTTGAAGACCTATTACGCAACCTAATGTCGCTTGCTTTGAAACTTTGTAACTTTGATTGTTTTGGGGTTATCTATGTGGTCAAATGTCTTTGATCGGGTCAAAATTTTGTAACTAACCTCAATATAATGAAAATTTTGAGAAAAATTTTAAACTTTAAAATTTTTCCTTTCTACTTTTGAACTTAATATTCTACTAAATTAAACAAAATTCATACATAAAATAAACAATTCTCTTCACCCAAAAAAACTAAAATTTACTTTAATAAATACTTTGTTTCGGCCCACTGACATTTTTCCTGTCATCTGCAGAAAAATGTCGGGACAGAGGCTGGTCTTTGCGGTCAAAGATGGCTGGAGCCTCGCTCTGAATGAGGAAATGATGTGGCAGGGTAGCACCATATACTTCAACATGGACTTTAACCAAGTGGATATGGACTACGAAGGTCCTCTGATGAATGTAGTCAGCTGCCGAGAAAAGAAGAGATTGCCTTCACTGCTGAGGGTGGCTGCCAAAGACAATAAATCACATAAAGGAAAGAACGTGATGATAGAGCAGGACCCGAGGGAGTGGCCCAGCCCTCTGCCATCCAAGATAGCTACACCAGCCGGAGGCGCGATAGTCGCCAACAATGAATGACTGTCAGATGCTTCGCTCGCAGGACTCAGCGCAGAAATTCCAGTCGCAGAAAACAAAGGGATTTTCTACGGGAAGAACATAAACGTCAGAACGACGCAAACAACTTACTCACCCCTATTCCTGAGGGGAATATCTATGATCCAGACATGAAAGAGACTTTATCCAGCCTACCCGCCACAGATGAAAAACCAGGGTTCATCATAGAGCCATGGACACCTTCAGCTTCAGATGCCTTATACACGGGTTGCCCGATGTGCAACGTAGAGATACCTACAGGGACATCAGCCAAAGAGGCATTTGTAAAATGCTCAGACTACAATTTCCCACATCTACAATGCTACAGTACATTGGAGGAGTATACCCCCACCACCGACGGGTCTCAGACCGCAGATTTTCTAATGGAAGAGCCATACGTCCCACTATGGATAGCCGAGTATATACCATGAAGTTCAGGGTTGTACATACCTTTAGATGCTGAATCACAAGTTCCAGATGAGCCTGTGCCAGTTCGGGTTTCTACCAATGTCCAGATTGAGGAATGTCCGCGACACTTGCCGACTCCTAGCACGATGGAGAACTATAAAATAGGCAAGGTGAATAAAAAAGAATTTGAATTTTATGAGGAAGTCCAAGGAAGATTCGTCAACATACTGGAAGGCCTGGAGCTCTATACCAGGGTCTTCTCCGAAAGTGACAAAAGAAGCATTCTTGATTGTATATTTGACTTGAGGAATAGAGACCGAGCAGGCCTTCTCATGGAAAGAACATACTCTGAGCCGAAGAAATGGATGAGAGGAAAAGGAAAAATCACCATTCAGCATGGCTGCTGTTATAATTTTACAAATGACAGACAAAGAAATCTGCCGGGGATCCTCAGATATGACCAGGTAGATCCACTTCCTCTTATAATAAAGTGGATGATCAAGAGGATGGTCAGATGGAATATACTGCCAGCTACCTGCATCTCGAATAGTTGCATCATCAACATCTATGACGAGGGTGATTGCTTCCCTCCCCATATAGATCACCAAAATTTTGTGAGGCCCTTCTGCACGATCTCATTCTTGAGCAAAAGAAATATATTATTTGGAAAAGAAATTGACATTGTCAGCCCTGGCGAGTTCAAAGGAGATGTAGATATTCTGCTGCCAGTTGATTCAGTTTTGGTCCTGAAAGGAAATGGGGCAAATGTCGCCAAGCCTTGCATATCAAGGGTGCGACACCGTAGGGTGTCCGTAACCTTCCATAGGATGGATGACAGCAAAGCACCATACGAATTTCAGCCATACCCAGAACTAGAGGAATTGCTACCATATGAGCTATGAGAGGGTTGTACCTCTAAGTACATGCTAGGGCTGTCAAAAAAGCTCGTTGTTCGCAAACAGTTCGTGTTCGGTTCGCCAATGAGTTCGTGTTCGATTCGTTTGATAAGTAAATGAGACAAACATGAACAAATTTTTTTTGTTCGGTTAGTTAAACGAACCAAACACGAACAGTGATGCGTTCGTTCGTGTTCGAATCGTTATTGTTTGAAATATAAAATAATATAAAATAATTATATATAAAAAATTTATTATATTTTAAAACATTAAATTTTATAAATTATAATATATAATAAAATAATAATAATAATATATTAATATACTATAGTAGTAATATACTAATATAGATATTGTATATTTATATAATATAAGTTATATAATTAATATATAATATTATTTTTATATATTAATATTAGGGATGTCAAACTGGCTCATCGTTCGCGAACAGCTCGTGTTCGGTTCGTGTTCGGCTCGTTCGTTAAGAAACGAACACGAGCTTATTTCAAACAAACTAAATTTTAAACGAACCGAACACGAACACAAGCTTTGTTCGTTCGTGTTCAGTTCGTTTACACCCCTAGTACATGCGAAGGGAACTCTTGTCCTGGAGCATGGCTTAAAAGGTCTGCTCAATCAAGTGCTCGTCATACCTGATACAAATGTTCAGACGGTTCACTTTTTTTACAACAACATGATATGTATCAAACATACTTAGCGTACGATGTATACATTGCATGAGATGCTTTGGATGTACTTTGATATGGACTATAGATTGTACCTTTTTGAGGTGTTAGCTTGTGTTTGATCCGTGACATTTTGATTGGAGCACATTAAAGAAATTTTCTCTCAGAAATGTGCCTTTTTGTCAATTGCCTTTTTTATCGATGGATGGAAGCCACGAAACATGCTTTGGTTCAAAATTTCAATGAACAAAGAATGAAACAACAAATCTTTAACAAAAATAGAACTCAAATAAAAATAATCACAAATAAACAAATAACAAAATAAATTTCTTTTTAAAATCAACCAACTAAAGTTAAAATTTTAAAGACATATTTTGAAAAATTAAATGTGATAAAAAAACAAAAAAAGAAAATGAATCTATTGAGTGGATTCTCTCAGTTTCAGAGTTTCTTACGCTTTGTGCGTGTAGCACAACCATCTTTATCTGCATTAATTTTCTTCACATCCGCACGGGATTACACATTCTGCACAAAATCTCCTGAAATTCTTCACATTCCCTATGGAGTGTCACACTCCTTACCACTCCTTGCATTCGGGGACGGTCTTTGGAGCCCTGTTCCCTTCTTAGCACTCAATCAAACCTCTTGTCACCTTTTGGCTAGATACAATTTGGACGTAATCTCTCTAGCAGTAGCTCAAACTGGTATAGTCTCCCTTTTTTCTTGGCATAATGTCCTTAATTTTTTCCACCTCTGCACTCTCTTCACCTCTTAAGTTGTATGTGAGTCCTAGCACTTTCCTTCCTAACGTGATCGATATAATTTCCCTCTACCACTTGAGTTGGATGTGAGTCACAGCACTTTCTGCCTCAACATAGCAGATATTTTCCTCGTCACCTCTTAGGTTTGACGTGAGTCCCAGCGCTTTCCTTCCTAACTTGATCGATATATTTTTTGCTACCACTTGAGTTGGATGTGAGTCCAAAAGCTTTCCTCCTCAATGTAGCAGATATTTTCCTCATCACCTCTTAGGTTGGATGTGATTTCCAACACTTTCCTTCCTAACATGATCGATATATTCTCCCGCTACCTTTTGAGTTGGATGTGAGTCACAGGGCTCTCCTCCTCAACGTAGCAGATATTTTCCTCATCACCTCTTAGGTTGGATGTGATTCCCAGCACTTTTCTGCCTACCACTTCAATTGGATGTGAGTCACAGCATTTTTCTCCTCAATGTAGCAGATATTTTCTTCGTCACTTCTTAGGTTAGATGTGAGTCACAGCGCTTTCCTTCCTAATGTGATCGACATATTTTCCCGCTACCGCTTGAGTTGGATGTGAATCACAGCACTTTCCTCCTCAACATAGCAGATATTTTTCTCGTCACATCTTAGGTTGGATGTGAGTCCCAACACTTTCCTTCCTAACGTGATCGATATATTTTCTCGCTACTGCTTGAGTTGGATGTGAGTCACAGCGCCTTCGTTCTCAATGTAGCAGATATTTTCCTCATCACCTCATAGGTTGCGGAGTCTCTTTGCTTTTCCCCAGCAGAAAGTATCTATTGCTCCACGACGAAAACAATTGTTACTCTATTCTACACTACTTCTAGGTTTGTTGACTTAGGAGATTATATTGGTTTTGTTAATCTTGTCGGCCAACGCCAATATGCACGGTGTGCTTGCCCAGCACACCCCACCTATTGGGGATCCATTTGTTGACCTCACTTTTCATTGAGGTTTAGTTTTTTGCTTTAGTAACCTAAGGTCTAGCCATATGACTTTCCTATTGACTATTCTTAGAAAACTAGAAAAGGAACCCTCACCATTAGAAATTTCAAACTCTTCTCTATTCAACTTGAAATTCCACAAATTGACCCTAACCTCCAGCACTTAGAAGGTGGGGTCATTATGGGGGAACTCAAGATCTGTCACCCTTAGGACTGCTCGACTTTAGGGTTGATCTTGGGTGTTGGTCTAGGGCTTAAGGTACATACTTGCACTCACAATCACTCGCAATCCTAAACTTAAACTTCTAGGCTTGTTCCCTTGATACTTTTGGGAGACTCATGTAGGTGGTCCCATAAACCCATTAGCTTTAGGCTAGGGTTTAGCCAAGACCACTACATAGAGGACCCAAAATGGGGTTTCCATTGGTCAATGGCTTTTTGATGGGGGTTGGCACTCCAACTCTATCAAGATACCCAACCTAGCATTTTGCCCCTAAACTCCCCCAAATTACCTAGATACCCTTGGGACCCCAAATTTGGAAAAATTTCCCAAATTTACTCAAAAAACTCAAATTGGCTCAAAAATCATTTTAAACACCTTGAAAACACCCAAAATCACCAAAATTTGTCAAATTACCAAAATACCCCTCCTTAGCCCAAAATTCTAAAAATTCCAAAAAATATCCTAAGAATTCCCAAAACCTGCCAAATATTCCCATTTCATTTTCCTCAATTACCACATGACCCAAGTTGGCCAATTTGACCATCTTTGACCAAAATCCACAAATTGCCTTTTAAAGACCCATTTTCCCCCAAATCTACCTCAAATGTCCATCAATTTGATCCCAATCTCACTAAATTTCATTCCCAAACTAAAATTCCTCTGCAATGTGACCAAAATAAACAAAATCTAAGATCAATTAGCCCATGCTTTGAGCCAAATTTTGATATAGGTCAAACCTCAAATTTTGGGCACATGACTTAATCTCACCAAATTGAACCTATAGCCCACTCAATTGGCCACAATTTATGTTGTGAACTCTTCATAAAAATCTTAAACATTAAACTTGACCTGCAATTAGCCTTGGTGAAACCTCAATTTCACTTAATTTCAACCCAAGTCCAAAAAAGCCCAAAATTTTGCCAAAATTGACTATGTCCCCAAATTTCACCAAAGTAGTTACCTTAACCCCAAAATTGGCACCCAATTCATGTTAAAAACTCTTCAAGGAATTCCTATTGACCATTTTCAACCATCAATTTGGACATAGCCCAAGGCTAACACAATATAGACCCAAGTCTAGCCTAACATGCCCAAATTGACCAATTCTCCAAAATCCTTCAAATTGATCCCCCAATTGAACTCAAAATACTTTCTATCCTTCACCAAAATTGTTCCTTAAAATCACCTACACCAAATGGAATAATTAATTAGGCCAATTTACATGGCTATCCTAGCCCAAACCCAAGTTTTGGTCATTTGCACCCACTTGGACCCATGCCCTAAATGTAGCCTAACCACCCCAAAGCCATCAAATTAACTCCCCCGAAGCCATTAGTTGGACCCTAAGATTGAGCCAAAAACCATCTAACCCAAGATAGATGAGCCTTGGACCAAGGGTCCCTGAAATTAAGGGATTTGATTTCCATTCTTTCTTAGGCTTAAGATATCTTTGCCAAAACAATACCTCATTGCAATAAATTGTTGTGACATATTCCCCTGGGTTCCCTGAGCTCCTAGCCACCTCCCCCTTCCATGGTCGGCCGGCCTAGTCGCTAGAGAAGCCAAAATTGAGGGACACCTCCACATGAACTTCACCCAAATCAAACCCAGAGGCCACCTCACCCAAATCAAATGATAGAGCTCCTCTGCCCTCCACCTAAGCATCACAATACACCCAAACATTGGCCCTGAGAGCCACCCCTTAGCCACTTTTATAAAAACTCACCTCCACGACCATGGGAAGTGTGCTAAAATTTCCTCTGAGAGTCTTCCCAAAATCGATTCCAAAGCCTCTTAGAGATATCCTCAATGCAATGCAACCACCACATTGCCTTGAATCCCCTTGTCGGAGACCAATTTTGAGCTCGAATCTCTGCCTAAAACCAAAACAGAGCTTTCCACACTTGTACACTCCACAAAAATCAATTTAGACTCACCTACACCTTCACCACAGTGAGAAAAGGAAAAGTCCCATCAAATCCCCCTTCTACAAAGACTCTAGCATAGCTCTAAACCAACACCTGAAATTGGGCTTAGTTGATCCAAATTTTTCAAAGTTAGAGGAGGTCCCTAGACAGAGATCCAAATTTTTCAAGTTTATCTCTATTATTTGCATAAATTAATCATGATAATTACCATGTTAATTAGAAAATTCCAAGAAAATTTTGAAAGGTTCACCATGACCAAAGATCCTTTGGAAATAATTTCATGAATTAAGTCATTAAGAATACACTTAATCTTCACCAACCCTAAAACACAAAGAAAATTAATTTTGGGTAACATAAACATATAAATGACTTGATTTTTGATCTCCACTATTATTTAGAATCCAAAGAACTCATCATAAAAATTTCAAAGAATTTTGAGTCCATTGGATTACCTAAATTTTTTTCAAGATAAGTATCATTTTGGCACCTAAATGATTTTTAAAAAGCAAAATATAACTCAAAAATTTATTAAAACTTATTTTTTGAGTTCTCTATGATTAGGGGTACTTTATAAATAAAATGGTATTTAAAATAAAGACTTGATTTTTAGCCTATTTTTAAATATTTAAATAATTAAAAAATTCTTAAAAATAACTAAAATAATAAAATTCATGGAAATGTTTTAAATTGCTTCCTAAGCACTTAAAAATAATTGGGATATTTTTCAGATCTTCTAAATAAAGATATTGAATTTTGAAGCTTAAAAAAAATTTTAAAGGCTAAAAATGGTTTTTTTAACTAAAAAAATTCCAATAATTTAAATAAAAAAAATTGTTTCTCTATCTTTTTTGACATCATAAAGATTTAATGAAAATATAAAACTTAATTTTCTACATGTAAAATATTTTATAATTAATAAACACCCTAAAACTTAGAATAATTCTTAAAATTCAAATAAAACTCAAAAAATTTTGAAATTTGGTCCCAAGGCTTCTCTTATCTAAAACTACCTCCAGTAAAAATTTCAAGGGATTAAGATTTTACCTTGGACAAGTTAGGAGCTTTCTTTGAAAAATCCTTTCTTTTCATTAAAAATAACTATATAGATAAATTTAATTTTAAAAAATAACACTTTCTCCTCTAACGCCTCAATTGACCCATGAGTGAGGTAGTATAAAAATTTCAAAGTCATTTGGATTGAATTTGATGAATTATGAAGTAATAGAGCCTTAGGGGCAAATGTGTAATTTTGAAAATTTATCCTTAATTAACATTTTGGCTTAATTTCAAGAAGGGAAATGGGAAATCTTTGATTCTGATTAACATATTTGGATGTTTGAAACACAAGGGGTTAATTGGTAGAGACCAACCTCACTTCTACTAATTAAAAATGATAAATTTGCAGTTTCCTTAAATTACATAAATTTGAGAGTCTAGCGAATTAATGATCCTAGATTTTGTGGTATTACTTAGGGTATTAGTAACTCACTAATTTAATACCCATATTTAATGAACAAAAAAAAACATGAATGATCATCATCACTTATAAGTCAATTTCATTTGCAATGACTAAGACACTCGCCAAAGTCTTAAAGGCTTAGTAGTGACTTAGACTAAATCAAGTTTCATTTAAATAAGGATTAGAAAAGTGAACATAATTAAAATATTATTCAAACACTACAAGCCCAAGTCAAAATTTGGCTAAGTCTCTTAAACTTGTCTCCTTAAGGGTCTTCACCCACATAATTCTTAAATGGAATTATGAGTGATAATTACCCTATTCCTAGAGATAATTGACACATCAGTACTCACTGAGCACTAATGGTAGTTATAGGATAAATTATAAGCAACATAATAAGTTTAAAAGAACTCTAGATTTCCCACCAGACAGCGAGAGAGTAGTACAGACCTGCTTCTTTTTCTAGATTTGTTGGATACCTCAGAGATCTACTAAACTTAATATGTTTTCCTTGAAAAAATTTTCTTTAATTATACTCCTAATGACCCACCAAGATGTGACATTAGGTTAGGAAAACTACCAAAACCTTTATTTTTTGCCTCTACATGAATTTCCCTCACATGCATTTTGAGTTTCAGGTGGTGGAACGAGAAGACTCGTCAGGTACGCTTATACAATTTTTAACATTGTCTTTCTTGTACTTTTATGCTAAACTTTTATGCTTACAAAAATTTGCATGCTAAACAACGATGTCACCTTGCATGAAAACTAAAGCTATCAGGATAGCCAAAAAAATAAAACTAAAACTAAACTAAAATCATCCAAGATAAAATTCACCGCCACAACATTCAAAATATAAAACAACTCAAAATTTAATCACAAACATCACACATAACTATAAATTATAACTAAATTAAGATGACTCTATCGGATGATCAGGAATTCCTTGGAGGAGCTAACCTACGGTCTAAATGAAATTATGGAACTCATTAAGTTCAATTTAGTAAATTCATTTGGACTGTGAATCCAATAGAAAATAGTAGTGATGGAACGAGCGAACCGTAGGATCCTAACCGGTGTCTGTTGACCTCATTTTTGGTTGAGATTTAGTTTTTCCTCTTTAGTAGCCTAGGGTCTAGCCATAGGACTTTTCCTATTGACATTCCTAAAAAACTAGACTTGGAACCCTCACCATTAGAAATTCCAAACCCTTCCTCAACCTGGAGTTGCCAATATTGCTCCCAACCTCTATGTACTTAGTAGGTGGGGTCACTGTGCGGGAAACTCAGGATGAGTCACCCTTAGGATTTCTAGACCTTAGGGTTGACTTTGGGTGTTGGTCTGGAGCTAAGGTAGTCACTACACTCATCTGCACTCACAATCACTAACAACTTTGAGCTCAAATTTCTAGCCTAGATCCCTTGATCTTTTGGGATACTCATGTAGATGGTCCCATAAATCTACTAGCCCTAGGGCTATGGTTTAGCTAAGACCACTATGTAGAGGACCCAAAATGGGGTTTCCTTTGGTCCATGGCTTATTGGTGATGATTTTTACCTCAAATCTATCAAAATACCCATCTTTGCCAATTTACCCCTAAAGCACCCCCAAATTACCAAAATACCCCTCTTTGACCCAAAATTCCAAAAATTCTCAGAAAATCCCAATAAATCCAAAAGATTCCCAATTTCATTTTTCTTAACTACCATATGACCCAAAATTTGACCATCTTTAACCAAAATCCCCAAATTGCCCTTTAAAGACTCAAATTTCCCCAAATCCATCTTAAATGTCCATCAATTGGGTCTCAATTGACCCCAATTCCAATACCAAAATCAAACTCACTTTTTATATGAGCAAAATAAACCAAATCCAAGCTCAATTGGTTCATGATTTGAGCCCAATTTTGATTTGGGCCAAAACCCCAATTTTGACCATATGACTTAATCTCACCAAATTGAACTCATAGCCTAGTCAATTGGCCCCAATTGATGTTGCAAAATCTTGATAGCATTAATATACATCAAAATAAACCAACAATTAGCCTTGGTGAAGCCTCAAATCCATTTGATTTTGGCCTAAATCCAAAATTCTCAAATTTAGCCCCAAATTGGCTAAGT
>JXCR01134159.1:0-20385 GCA_002079205.1 Phalaenopsis hybrid cultivar | reverse complement strand
AGAATGTGGAGATGAGTCAACAAGAAACATTTTCGACAAAAAGCTTTTGAGCAAGAATTTACGAGCACCACCAACAAGAACTAATAAAAAATATATAAGAACTTGTGCGTGAGGGAGCATGACTACAAAACCACCACAAAGTGACTAGCTCCAGTGAGAGAATGGAGAACTAATGAGCAGAAACATAACAATAGTGTCTAATTATTATAATAGNTTTTAGCTTTCTGATTTTTTAAATTATTTGAACTATTATATTGATTTGATACTTTTTTTTTAAGTATGATATGACTTATTGTTTGTTAATTTTCAGTTTTTATACATAAATAGCTACTTTGTTTGGGATATTTATATTTCTTTTCAGCTTGTATGCTTAACAATCTTTTATTATTTCTCTATTTTACTAAACAAACTTCTTGTGTTTGCATATACTATATGATTGAATCAAACTTTGTTTGTTACTTATTTATTATTTTGTTTTGCTAGGATCAACTTGTTTTGTACTAATTCCAAATTATTAATAGCATGCTCATTTGGACCTTTAAATTATTTTTAGATCTGAAAATTATAGGATTTTTTTGATTCTTGTTCCTTTATAAGCTTATTTATTAACTGATTTAAGTACTAGTTTGCTTAATTTAGGAGAAGCAAGCTTGATTATTAATAATTCTAAACAAGAAAAGTGTAATCCAAGCCAGAGCATCAAGTTTTCTAAACCACCACATGCAAATATATATGTAAAAACTTAACTTGAGCTTAAATCGAACTTTGAATAACTTGTATTATGAGAAAGCCAAGTTCAATCCATGGTTTGTTCGGCTCAAATTTACTTATTTACAAACTTGGTAGATTGTTTAAGGTCATATAGAGATTTTCCAGTAAACACTCTTCATCCTCTTTTCTTATAATTTGAAATTTCTGTGGTTATTAGATGTAAACCTAGGCATCTTGATAACTACGGAGAAAAGTTTGTCTGGACATCCATTTATTCTAATCATAGCTCTTGCGTTGCAATCACTATCAATAAATCAGGAATATACCCAAATAAAATAAATAAATAAATAAAGTATGAATTAATCATAAGTGATAAAATTACCAGGAAATCCAGAACTTTTTGACTATTAGCTTTTGTAGCCAATTTTGCTTTGTATTTGATGCCTATCTTCACCCTGGGTTCACTTATCAAGGTTTTAATTGATCTAACTTGAACTCTACTTCTCAAATATATAACAATGTACTGCAGTCATCCATCAATGGTTGTAGTCTAAAAATATTAGGGTTATTATAGTCTTTTATATTAAAAAAGTACAACTAATAGGGTTAAAAAGCACACAATAATTAACAAAAATTATTATGAATTAATTCATTCTCTTTTATAAAAAATAATTTAATTAGTGACAATAAACAAACAAACAAAAATATATATTAACAGAAATTATTATGAATTACTTCACTCAATACTTGTTATTTAAATTTTGATGATGAGATTAACCTTGTCCCAATTCTGATATTGGCGGGAAACTCATGCATGGGGTTTGTCCCTTGACGAATATTTTTATGGATGATTGAAGCCATTATTTGAATTCCTAGGTTCAGATGAAACTGCCATGAGCGAAGTTTCCTCGTCTTGTAGAGTGAAAAAACCTCCTAACAATTTCAAAGAAAACAAGATGACTCAGAATTTTAAATGGGCAAATAATAAGCGTACCTTGGATATACAACAAACCTCAACTTCCAGATTTAAGACAGTTATAGCGTTAGAGACTTCAATAAAGAGTTCTAATTTGATTAATTTTTTTGCTTTCAGTTAATACAATGCGAGTCGTCAATTTTGACATATCATTTTAAGGAGCTGTACGTTCAGCATTAATGTTGTTTGTAAATGAGTTTCGGGCAAGATATATGATACTTTTCATTAGTTCCTTGGTGCACTTGTCTGCTCTATCTATAATGTAGATATTCTTTTCTATATTGAATTTTGTCTAATTGCATTATTATCTTTTTTCACACTCTTAACTATTTAGCTGTGTATATTGCGTCAATAAGTTTGATTGCCCGTAGCTATACTGAAATTTCTCCAAATTGTATATGTTTCTTCCTGTACACTCAGCTTGTTGGCTGTGCATTGTTCAAGCTTCTCCTTCTAGCATGCCTTCATGGAACCTTGCTTCGTACTTTGCATGCTTAAACACTTGCTCAATTAAAGATTTATTCAACTCGTATAGAATTTGTTAACTTAGCTTTACGTTGTGGTCTATGTTTTCAATGTGCTAAGCAACTCGTATAGAATTTGTTAACTTAGCTTTACGTTGTGGTCTATGTTTTCAATGTGCTAAGCACAATGCGATGCACGTATTTTTATTGTGCTTCAATATGTAACCCGCGAAGAGAGTCAATGCTTTTACTATTTAAAACATTCACGAGTTGTATATCACACTCACAGGCACACATATAACCAAACTTAAATTATATTAAATAATTCCTTTTCAGCAAATATAATGTTTGCAAGAACAGTAATTTTCAGCTATTAAAAAAACTCAAAGATCGAACCGAGATAAAAAATAAAAGTGTAGTAAAACAATTAAAAATATACTTGTGAGATTGAGTTTTTACAAACCGAGAGGCGGAGGTAGTGTGAATCAATAGAGAATGTGGAGATGAGTCAACAAGAAACATTTTCGACAAAAAGCTTTTGAGCAAGAATTTACGAGCACCACCAACAAGAACTAATAAAAAATATATAAGAACTTGTGTGTGAGGGAGCATGACTACAAAACCACCACAAAGTGACTAGCTCCAGTGAGAGAATGGAGAACTAAGGAGCAGAAACTTAACAATAGTGTCTAATTATTATAATAAATGTTGAATCAAACAACGAAGTCTAAACCAGGATTTTGCTCTAAGTAGGAGCCAAGCAAACAGCGCTACAACGTAACACAATAAACCTGTGCGTCGCTGCAATCTTGCGCATCACTGGCAAGCAATGCACAAGATCAATGCATCGCTTTGCTTCATTCCTATAGCATGCTTTCACCTACCCTAGTTGTGGTATATTTTGAAGCAAGAATTGAATACAGCATCGTTAGTCAAAGCATCATGCATAAAGTTGGATGTAATCTTACATGTTATAAATCACGGGGGAGGGAATTATGCCTGAATGTTGGAGAACTTGTAGCTCAGGTCAAACATATTGGGATTTGGTTTATCATACCATAGTTTTTGACAGTATGCTTCCAGTTTCTATATTTTTGTTTGTACTTGTCTATCGTCGAAGTTAATTGACTTTAAACTGTTGTAATAAGGCTGATGAGGATGATTGTGGTGAACAAATTTGTAGGTTCACTTGTGTTTTAGAATATTGTTGGCCTGAAATTTCATGGATAATTCATTAGTCATGGATCTCAATTTACACAAAATGTCTTTTCTTCCCATGTTTGTTTAGAGTGCAAGTGTGGAATAGCTTCTTTTTAATTTTTAAATATGGTCAAAGCAAGCTTGCTTTTCCTTGAAAACCATTGTTAAGGAATACTTTAGGTGTGAAGTATCACACAACAACAATAATTTGTTCTACCCAAGTAAAGACGGATGATCCTTAACATACCGTAATAAATTTAAGGGACATTTACATACATATCATTCAATTCCAATTTATTAACATATTTAACCTCTAAACTCTGTTTATGTCACCCAAATCTTCCATATCACACCAAAAAATATCATCATTTTAACTTTTGAAAAGTGAAATACATTTTTTCATGCATAGGTAAGGTGATATGCACGTGAAAATTGAAGTTTTAGTGTTAGATTTGTAAACACATAGGAATTGAGGGTTTGTATGTAAATTTTCTTAGATTTAAAATGTTTAGGTACTGTCTCCAACATCTCTTATGATGAAAAATGAACATGTCGTGCATATAGCTATAGAATTTGAATGCATGATATTCAACTGTAGCTCAAGACTAGACTAAAATACAGACTCCAATGATGATGCCACCAGATTTTGAGCCATGGATTAAACAGGAGAGCCTGTAGCAGTAAAGAATGCGGGTCTGGTGATTAAACTGTCAGGAGGTATGTTACTTTTGTAGCTTTTATTTATCATATACAAACAAGTATTGAAGCTAACAGAAGCATAATAGGCTAAATTGGGGACTATATATCTTACGGATGGTCTAATTTAACACCCGTAAGAATTTATCTTAGGGTCTTATTTAAGATCAATTTTATTTTAATTTATTTATTATTTTTTAAAATATATTTACTTTCTGTATTTTATTATTATATTTTTTTAAATGAATTAACTTTTAAAATACTTGCAACTGTTTCGAATGTTTTTAGAATTGATTAAATCTAAATATAAATAAAATAGAAAATAATGTCAAACGAGTTCTTAGCAAATGTTATGCTGCTAATTTTCTGTTCATAATTGAAAGGTTACCTACTGGTTGTTGAACCTTTGAGGACCGGGACTCTTTTCTGTTTTCTTTTTATTTATTTATATTTTTTTTATAAGTAACAATGCTTCTTTTTTAATTATTAAATTTGAGGGAGGTCCTTCCAGAAGTTGTATACTTGAAAAAAAAATTGTTACTTATTGACAACGGATTGCGGACGGCGGCGTGGATCGCACCATGGCAACGAACACATGGTGTGATGCCATCCACGCCGTCATCCGCCATCTAGACGTAATATTTTCTCGCATACTTGGCTATTGAAATGATCGCTATTACTGCTTTGCTGAACATATGGTTTGCTTTGGATGTTACATTTTTTTAATGGTTTGCTTTGCCGAACNTAATGTCAAACGAGTTCTTAGCAAATGTTATGCTGCTAATTTTCTGTTCATAATTGAAAGGTTACCTACTGGCTGTTGAACCTTTGAGGACCGGGACTCTTTTCTGTTTTCTTTTTATTTATTTATATTTTTTTTTATAAGTAACAATGCTTCTTTTTTAATTATTAAATTTGAGGGAGGTCCTTCCAGAAGTTGTATACTTGAAAAAAAAATTATTACTTATTGACAACGGATTGCGGACGGCGGTGTGGATCGCACCATGGCGACGAACCATCCACTTCGTCATCCGCCATCTAGACATAATATTTTCTCGCATACTTGGCTATTGAAATCATCGCTATTACTGCTTTGCTGAACATATGGTTTGCTTTGGATGTTACATTTTTTTAATGGTTTGCTTTGCTGAATTCTATATCAGTTTTATGCAAATCCTTTTTATTAATGCTATTTGTTAGTCGATTGTCTAATTCAACCTCATTCAAACACAGATTACGAATAATTATTTTTATATCTTGTTCTCAAGTAACATTTTTTCCATACTCTCTTTGATTCCCCATTAAAAAGCCACTTAAAATGAACACCAAAATAAACATACTCTAAACTTACATAAAAATTTGAGTACTGATTGGATTAAGAAGATTTTACCGTAGTAAATAAAACAAAATTGAGAGGAGAAAGAATCAAAACACACGGCTCAGGTTAAAAATCTAGCATTGGTGCCCTCACAGGAAATGGCGACGCATCTTCAATTTAGGCCATAAATCAATGTCGAGTTCGCGAAAATTAGAGTCATGTTTGTGTGGCAAGCAGCTTAAACAAAATTGAATAAACAACATCAAAATGGCTCTCAGGAGATGGCCAAAATAGAAGAAGCATCCCCGGTTTAATTATGTTACACCTACTATGAGTTGGTTGCATCATAGCTTCAAACCAGGAACAAAAAAGACCCCTTTGTAGGTTGCAGGAAAGTCGAACATTCACTGCCAAAGGAGAAGAAAAACAAAGATTATCTCATAGGATGAGTGTGACAAAGAATCACAGCAACAAAAAATGATACTTACTTGGCTCAATCATCTCTCTCAAATCTTGCACCGAAGTAATGTTTTACCCATAGATATTAAATTAATTGGTGCATCTCAATCACCCAATAGAGTCTATAGACTTATGGCTCGTGAAAGAATTAACTAGTATTGTTATGACGGAGAAAACACCAATCAAAATGATTGCAAGTGTATCAGAAAGCCATATCTGTTGATCCCGTCTTCAATGACTGAAGAGAGTAGATAAAATTGGACAACCACTTGGATGAGATGGTAACAATGAGCTTCTACCCAAATCTATTCATTTGGTTGTGTTGAAACTGTATGGATGAAAAGTAGAAGCAACATGGAATTATAAGCATTGAAGATTTTAAAATCTGGAGATGTTTGAACTGTACACAAGGTATTGGCAATTGTTGTTGCATCTAAAAATTTTACAGGAATACTTTGGTAAAGAAAATTCAAAAGCCATCGAGCAGATCGAACGTTAACTTCAAAAGCCATCATTTTTATGCAAAAATCATAGTTTGCGCTCTGTCAATAATCTTTACAGTTCTGTTACATAAAGGATGTAAATCCGGATTTATTAAATTCACCTATGAGATGGATTTAAGGATGTGGCTCGTTGTTGCTTGCAGCCGCTCGCAAGATCTGCAGAGCAGAATTTGATAAATCATGTTTTAAGTAAAATGAAGTCGCAGCCAAACGTCTTATGGTAATTGCTGTTCTTTAGTTCAAGAGAAGAAAGGAGACAAAGCGATTCTCAGTTGGGGAGAAGACAGAAGAAGTGTTGTAGGGTAGTAAGAGAGAAGATTCATTCCCAACGCCGAATGAAACCACTGGCTGCAGTTCGGCATCCAAGTTAGCCAAACAGAGGTCTTAGCTCCTGCTTTTCTGAAGAACACGGTCGAATGCCACCCCAAACATATGCTAAGAGTCCATTTGGGTGATGTAGGTAGTGTAGGTGGTTCTCAAATTTGTTGAAAAAGTGATTTTTTATAAGTGCTTCGGTCTATTATGTTCTTGTTGAATGACTTTTAAAGCAAGTAGAACATCATCATATTATTTTGTTCTTTCAAATGAGAATTTCTACAAAAACTTTTTTTCTCATTTCTAAATCTTCTGATTTAGAAAAGAAAATGATCACAAGACTTTCAAATTAGTATTAAAAAATATATATCCATTTAGTTTTACATATTTATCTATTTAAAATTAAATTCAGCCTAAATTAAGTGGAAATTATGCAAATTAAATAAAAATTGCTGAAACATAAAAATCATAATAAGAAGATCTCTGGCATTGTTTCATGGGAATTAGATGACACAAGCAAGAGGATATTACTAATCAAAGGCAACTCATCATATTATAATATGTACTTGGCATCATTACTAGATGTGGTTATTGGGTGCTAAGATAGTGTCTTGACATTATTATATAGTAGGTGTCATGATATCACAACATAAAGATATGGAATATTTTGGCATAAAAATTAATTAAATTAAGTTGTTCTGGTTAATTTGCTTTGTGTGTGTGTGTGTGTGTTTTTTTTTATTAACTTTATAATTTATTTATTTTAGGGTGGGTCTTAACTATAAGAAAGCTCATCATTACAATTGAAAGAAATATACTTTTGACTTTGGGATTCATTTAGAATGAAAAATGATTGTTACATAAAAAATTTCCTTAAATTGTTTTATTATGGTAATCATAGGATTCATTTAGAATGTAAAANGGGCTCTTTTGGGAGGTGACAAATGGTATCAGAGCAGATTACTGCCTGCCAGGTGTGTGGACTCTCCATGGTGTTGTGAGACCCTCGGTGGAGCCGATCCGTGACGAGGGGCGTCCGTGATTGGGTGGAGGAGAATGTCACGGACAAATAGTCCCACATTGGCTAGGTGTAGGGCCGAAAAATAGTATTTAAGTCCTGGGCTGTCCACCACCCATAAGGGCTCTTTTGGGAGGTGACAAGTCGCTTGCAAGATCTGCAGAGCATTTTAACAGAATTTGATAAATCATGTTTCAAGTAAAATGAAGTCGCAGCCAAACTGTCTTATGGTAATTGCTGTGCTTTACTTCTAGAGAAGAAAGGGGACAAAGCGATTCTCAGTTGGGGAGAAGACAGAAGAAGTGTTGTAGGGTAGCAAGGGAAAAGATTCATTCCCAACGCCGAATGAAACCACGGGCTGCAGTTCGTCATCCAAGTTAGCCAAACAGAGGTCTTAGCTCCTGCTTTTCTGAAGAACACGGTCGAATGCCACCCCAAACATATGCTAAGAGTCCATTTGGGTGATGTAGGTTGTGTAGGTGGTTCTCAAATTTGTTGAAAAAGTGATTTTTTTAAAGTGCTTCAGTCTATTATGTTCTTCTTGAATGACTTTTAAAGCAAGTAGAACATCATCATATTATTTTGTTCTTTCAAATGAGAATTTCTACAAAAACTTTTTTTCTCATGTCTAAATCTTCTGATTTAGAAAAGAAAATGATCACAAGACTCTCAAATTAGTATTAAAAATATATATCCATTTAGTTTTACATATTTATCTATTTAAAATTAAATTCAGCCTAAATTAAGTGGAAATTATGCAAATTAAATAAAAATTCCTGAAACATAAAAATCATAATAAGAAGATCTCTGGCATTATTTCATAGGAATTAGATGACACAAGCAAGAGGATATTACTAATCAAAGGCAACTTATCATATTATAATATGTGCTTGGCATCATTACTAGATGTGGTTATTGGGTGCTAAGATAGTGTCTTGACATTATTATATAGTAGGTGTCATGATATCACAACATAAAGATAGGGAATATTTTGGCATAAAAATTAATTAGATTAAGTTATTCTGGTTAATTTGCTTTGTGTGTGTGTGTGTGTGTGTTTTTTTTATTAACTTTATTATTTATTTATTGTAGGGTGGGTCTTAACTATAAGAAAGCTCATCATTACAATTGAAAGAAATATACTTTTGACTTTGGGATTCATTTAGAATGTAAAATGATTGTTACATAAAAAATTTGCTTAATGTGTAGCGTGCATACTCATGTGTGTGTGTGTGTGCAGCGTGCGTACTCATGTGTGTGTGTGTGTGTGCAGCGTGCGTGTGTGTGTGTGCAGCATGCGTGTGTGTGTGCAGGGCGCGCGCGCGCGTGGCAGCGTGCGTACTCAGATCAGTTGGTTGAGCATCTGCTTGTCAGTTGTAAATCCCCTCTAGTATGAGGTTCGATTACCTCTGATGGGGGGTGTGGTACTTGAATTGTTAGGCACATCGGGATGGTCAGGGCTCGTATAATAGCCTCTGACCATTCTATATATATATATATATATCAATATAACGTAGTTGTCTATCAACTTGTCACCCATTGACACACAATTTTAGTCCTTATATAAATATATATATATGGACACACACAGAGGTCACATCATCACATAACCAAATTAGCCTTGAAAAATAAATTGACAATTTAATTGAAGGATAGGTGATATCTCTTATTTTGCCATATATACTAACATCATACATTAATATGGATGTATGAGATAATAATTAACACCTAGCCATCAACAATTCATTTATATCAAAAGATTTAATTGTTTCAGACAATCAAGTTAAAATAGTAATAATCATATAAACACCTAAAATTACTGAGAGGCCATTTAGGACCACTTTTGACATATGGTGAGGTATGACTGGCCATCTCCCTCTGTCTCTCTGAAGCTGCTTGTACTCCTCTTGCATAACAAAATTCAAATATTATTTGACATTTTAAACATTAATTTACATATTAATAGAATTAATTTTTTTTAACTTACATGGACACGACGAGAGTGGTATGATATCTACTGTTATGTGTCGTGCGCCGATGTAAGGACGTGCAACTCTGTGATAAATGACTCTTTATCAAGCTCACTGGCCTGTATACATGATCAGATAAATATATGAGTCAAATAATTACATAAATCCGTAAACCTTTTAATTTTGACATAATCTTACCAGCCTCTGATAGTGCTTTGTGTAGTAGATCAAGCCTTTAATGGGGAGTGCGGCCCCTTTGCTCCCTTTGTCGTTCAGTTATGTTAATTTATTTTTCTATTGCTCTGGTACTCCAGAGATGCTCATACTTGGTTTAACTCAACACAGAATTCCTCCCCAACCTACGAGAGAATCAGCTCCTTCTTACGTGCTGTCATGAACATATTTGCTGGTGATGTTCCGACAACTAGTAAATCAATCTCTACAAATTAGAAAGTATGTAAGCTTTATTAACATATGAAAAAAAGATAAAAATTAACTTTTTATTTCAAATTTAAATACTATACCTTGAACTCCCTAAAATAAATATCGAGAGTGGCAATTGGGATATGCTTTCATGAGAGATATGACTGATCATATTTGCTCCGAATGATCTCCGTGATCCGCATCACAGGCAGCCTGGAGGGATAGTACTTGCAAATGATCTCTTAGTTACATTATAAAATTGAATAAAAAATTAAAATTACTATACTGTAAAAAGAAACTTAACTTACGAGTCATCATCTTCTGGCTTAATGAAGTGATTACAATAACATCAAATTAAGATTTTATGTCATGATCAAGAGATTACAATGACATCAAATTGTCACAATTATAAGCTATGATCAAATGTTGAATTTGATGCCCTTATCAAGTTAAAGGTGATTGGATTAGCACTCAAGCTCTCTCAAGGCAAAAAAAAAAAACAATCTTAGTTTTGGTCTTATGGTTTCATTTATAAGTCTTCCTACTCTCATATAAACTTATTTCTCTGTTTATTTTTTCATATTTACTTATTTTAGTGTGATCCTTTCTTATTTATTTATGTTTCATTCATTAAGTTTGTTGTTGAATATCCTTCTTAATAGCATTCCAATAGTTAAAAATGCTTTCATTTATTAAAATTTAAATTTTTTTTCTTAAAATTATTGCACTTTTAACAACCCCATGATAGGTTGCCAAAAAGAGAGCACTAAACCCATCTCATCATCACAAAAAGGACAAATTAGAAGAGTTACTTGACATATAACAATCAAAATCAATCTACTATTATATATGAATATATATATATATATATATAAGGTGATGCCCAAAAGTATAGTTGTGTTGTATAAATGTTAAAAAAGCAAATTTTAGGTGTTAGATATATAAATACATAAAAATTGGTTGGTATAGGTGTAAATGCTCCTTAAATCATATTCATAAATAAATTGGAAATATTCGTTTATAAGCATGCGAATTATTGTGTGTGGATTTATGCGTGGACGGCCAAGTGACGTGCTTGGCTACATATTGCTCATTATATTGGACGAAGATTATACTGCAAACAGAATCCTACGTGCACCACAAAGTTTGACCGGATAATGGGACCGGCTAACGTGCGATTTTGTGTTTCACGTGAATTTACGAAGAGCTCCTTCAGCTTTTGTAAACTTTTTGTCTAAAAAATAAGAAATATAGTTCAGCCAATATTATATGAAAAATTAAAAAATTTTGTTACTTTTTGTCTTATGGCCAAGGAAGAGAGAGAGAGAGAGAGAGAGAAGTGTATATTAATGAGCAATATTTCGAATTGTTGATTAGCCTTTGCACATGAAATGATTCCGCTATTTGCAGAGGGGCACAATATATTACATGTATGCATTTGCATTACATGAAATTTTACTTATTTTAGATGCATTGGCTTTTAGTTTGGGTATCCTATAACTCAGTCGACTGACATTAGTTGGTCATGGTTCGACAAGAACTATTTGTTTCAACTGCTACGTTGAATTGGGATTGTTGATCGGTCGTCTTTGATGGTCTTTGGGTTGACAAGAATTGACTCGATCGGCTTAGCTTTGGCGATAGGCTATGCTAGTATGGTTAACAACTACTGATATCTGTGTAAGTATCTAGTATGGTAAAGCAGGGTCATACTATCAGATAGAGGGTGAATCATCGTAATTTGACGGGTAGCTTACTCCTTGGTGATGAAGTCTTTCGGGGATGCTCTATTATGATTATGTTATGCCCAGCTCTCGGCCCTAGATGAGGAATCTCAAGGGTGTATGTGAGATAGTTGGCGATGTTGAGTTCTTCCATGGAATCGGGTTGTGGTGAGAGAAAGGCGGATGCCTCTAATCGGCTCGATTGTCTTTGGTCTTTTGTTTAGATACTTCATTAGGTTGGCTTTCAAATCTGGTTTAGGTGGCTACACCCGGTCAGGCACGTCCTTCGATATTCTATTACTGAACATTTAATCTTCTACAAATGGACGTATAGTTTTTCACTAGCAGGCCTTTGGTCTTCCGCTTGTGGGCCCTTATACATCCTTCCACATGTGGTTTCTCAGTCTTTTGCTTATAGGCCCTCCTCAGTGTTTCGTTTTAACTTTTGTAGAAACTTCACCTCCAACCTAGGGGAAACAGAGTGACTAGACCAGCTCAGACTACTGCCGCGGACATTACATCCGAACTGGATCTAGTCGAGGAAAGAAAACCTTGATCCATTTAAGGTTGTATTACGCCAAACCTCAACAAAATGTCGTCTGCTTTCTTATGATTCATTATGGAGTATGAAGAAACTTCACCTCCTGCCTAAGGGAAGTAGAATGACTAGACCAGCTTGGACTATCATCGGGGACATTACATCTTTACTAGATTTAATCGAGGAAAGACAATTGTGACCCATCAAAGGGGTCTTACGCCTAACCTCAACAAAAATGTATCGCATTGGAAAAGAATGCCAGAGACTCACATCAATCCCAAGAGGTGAATAAAGTAATCAGATTGAGAAATAATGTCAGAGACTCACATCGAATTCAAGAGCTGATGAAAGAAATGTCAATGTGAACAGAGATGCAGTTCTATGTCAATAAACCAACCAAACATCTTCCACACGGTATTAGGCTGAGAAAGTTCAACGTGGTACCAAGTTATGAGGGAGATTTAAATTTTAAGTTTGTTTTGGGTTATTTCATTTTGCTTTAATTTGATGTTTTTTTTCATTTAATTTTATTCAAGTTGTGTGAGCTTTTATAATCACATTATTTTTATTTAAGATTTTGACACAGTTTAAGATAAGCAAAACATCGGTGTTCATAAAAATAATATTTTATTTATAAAATTAGTTCTTTAAAGACATCATAATACATAGTACTTTTTTAGATATCATCCATTGATTGAAAGCATGTGTAAAAATAACTCATTCTTTAAGGTACTATCAGAACTATGCTCATTCAAGTACACATAATTATGTGATATTTCCAAGGACATCACAACTCTAGAGGTTGTGGCTTTGTAGCTCTATTTACTGTAGTTGTTATTTCTTTAACATAAATTTTGTACAAATTGTCCATATTTTCTCAAAAAAAAAATACTTTGGCATTCTTGAATAGAAATTGGAGTTGAACTTTTTAGGCATGGAAAATATGACTTTAAGGTCGAATTTTCATTGATTGCTAATAACATAGCCCTTTCTTTAATTTCGCTCTTTCTGAGCCTAAACCGATATCAAGACTCTTAACCATGTGATTAAAATATTTTTATTTTCCTAAGATATTTCTAAGCCAGTTAATTGCCAACTAAGGAACCCAAGTCTACAATTTTTTTAGAATATAATATCACAAGAATTTTCTTAAGAGAGTTTTTCAAGTTTTATTAATTAGAGAAGAATTCAGACACCTCATAGAGACTTCCTTTCACATAATTTATTTTCCTCCTTTCTTTTCTTCGAGCCTTTCACATAGTTTATTTTCATCTTTTTCTATTGTTTTCCCCTTGAGAATTACTTTATCTGGTGGAGCACATTTTTTTAAAAAATTTTGAATGTCTAAACTCCTCTAATTAATAATTCTTAAATATTTCTTAATATGAATTCTTAGATATTAGAACTCATTCAAAAATGAAAACTCAATTATTTGGTAGAAAAAATAAAAGCTTTGTAATATCTTTAGTCGATTACTTGTATTTTAATCACACTATTTTATTGTGAAAATTATTTAGGACTCGGTCAAAATACTATAAAGTGAAGGACTTAGTTATTAGGGCATTAATTTTATTCTTTCATTGTGTCATAATCTTATTAAAATACCAAAATATTTATCATGAATCAGTTCTTTCTTGATTGTCCTTCTGATAAGCTTTGGACGTTCGAGCTAGTTTCTCTTTTCTCCAAACATTCATTTTTCATTTTGATGTGAAATTATCTGTTGGATTTGGGAAACAGAACATCTCTTATTTTCAAGTGAGCTTTTCGAACATTGAATGAACTCAGGACAACACCAAGTTCCATTTTTTTTCCTTATTTTTAATGTGGTGGGAGTGTTGGGACAAACTAACAATGATCTTGCTGCTGTCTCTTTTCACCAATGGTGGCAGTCAAAAGATGAAACGTATTATTCCTTAATAAGGAAGAGGTGTCGAAAAGTCTAACTTCCTTGTCAATGACAGTCTCCTTTCAGGACTTGATGGCTTCTACAATTTTTCCTCTTTTTCAACGATCATATATTCTCTCCCTCATCCTCGTCTTTGGCCTTAACCTCATATGTGAGTTATGGAGGAGTTTTCACCCTCTCATTGAGTTGCAACATAATGATTGTTAATTTTTGTCTCTTTCAATATTTTTTTTATCTTTTTTTTTTCTACATTTAATGACCACATCTCTTGAAAACACTTCCTCTTTGGCAAAGCATAGTATAAAGTAATGAGAGAGATATCAATTGACTTCATTGTATGCTTGACAACAATGACCTCTTTTTCTTTCAAGACTCTGTCAAGCGAAAGAAGTTCCATAGCTATCATTAGATCAAACCCAGTTAACAGTTATGCGATCTTTATGATGTCTGATTTCATTATTGTAAATGGTATACTTTCAAGAATTACTTTGATTTCACCAAAGCCTGTTGGAGACTTGATTGTTGATTTTTGCAATATGACGCTTTTACATGTAGGTAGGCTCAATTCGCTCACAATCAGGCAGGTGGACTTAGAAGACATTTCTTTGAAATTTGAAAACATTTGAGTATTTACCAAATTCAGTTTAATGCTCCATACTGGTTGTGGAGATTTCCGAAGAGACAAAGTACTTCGCGACTCAACTGTTAGATAGGACATTTCTTACGAAACTTATCCTTATGAGTTTTATTTTGGCTTTGTTTTGTTTTAAATTTTGAATTTTGTTTTGTTTTGCATATTTTCTTTCATTTTCTTTTATTTTATTTTATTATTTTATGTCAACAAAGAAAATATTGAAAAGGGTAGAATTTAGATTAACTTATCAAAAACAAGTTAACTTAAAAAGGAAATGAAATAGATATGAAGTGAAGAACCCAATCCTGAAACTCGAGAGAATCAATTTTATTGCAAATTAATTTCATTTGTTTTTTGTTTTCCCAATCAATAACTTAATAACTTATTATTTTATTGGGGGTTCCACTATTTCATATTTTAGCAATTTTAGAACCCTTCTGTTTAAAGGAGTTTAAACAGATAGCTCTAGAATCGAGTAGTCAGCTAATTATAATTGCTTAAGAAAGAATTGAGCAAAGTATACTAGTGTGAACAATATTCAATTCCTACCATTGATATAGACACAATACCGATGTATGAAGACAAAGCTATATAATCAAATATAGAGAGAAAAATTAGTCCCCAACGGAGTCGCCAGAAAAGTCTGTTGCTTTATTTTAGTTTTGAGGAAAAAAAGAGATTTTGATTTTAAAAAGATTGTAATTTTGAAAAATGGTTTACTTTTGAAAGAAAGTCCAAACAAATCTCGAATATTCAATTGTTTAATAATTGAACATGACATTATAAGTAACATGTAAACTCAAAAGATGAGAATATCACTTAATAATGTGTTCAATTATTCAAATTAAAAAATTTATGATATTTGTTTGGTTTGCAAAATTTCCAACAGATTCTTCTCCTACCTAAATTAAAGATTAAATAAAGTTTAGATTATATGGGTTACTAATTCTTCTATAGGTGAAAGCTCCCATAGTCCCTATAGTTGATTATATCTTAAGCGACCAAAATCACTTAAGAAAACTCTCATTTAAGATTGGGGTTTCATCTTCAAAATTTGAACGTTTAGTTTTCATGATTGATTGTAGAAAAAATTAACTGGGAAAGGCTCAATGTGAAACAATTATTTCAGTAACCCAAAGGAATAAAAAGTAGGAGATGTCGAAGATATCGAGGAAACCTCAGTGAAATCTCAAACTAACATATGGTTCAAGTTTACAACTTTGAGAGGGAAGTTATACAATGTTTCCATTCTATAATTTATTTAGAAATTTAGGACTTACATTGGCACGACATTCCATCATGCAAACAACCTAAGAAAATAAAAGGATTTACATTGTGCCAAACAATGATCACATGACATACAACCACACGAAAGCCTAAAATATATGGTGAAGATTTATGCCATGCTAGACGAATGACTATAAAGTCCTAAGGTTCATGTTAACTAAGTCTATGGAAATAAAGAGAAAACCTTACCTCAGGAGGCCTATCCTAGGTTCTTGTTGTGAAATGATTTTGAATTAATGTTCATTATTGAAGTTATTAAGGAGGAATTTTATTCTATGTTAAGCGATGCCGATCAAAATCCCATGATTCTATCATCCCGACACCACTATTAGTTTTGAATTTAGTTAGTCTAAAGAAACTATGAAACTACTTTAGACTGGAGGACTCTTATTAGCAACCATTGATTACCTCATCTAAAAAGTCCTCGTAAATCCAAAAGAGTGAATTATTACGATTATGTTATTTTTAATATTCAATCTTATATGAATGGTTTGAGTTGATTTGTTAAGGTTTCAAATACTTCTGATCTTATTTAATTGAGTTTTTTTGTGAGATTTTTAGAATTATTAAAATTTTGTTAAGCGAATGTGTTGGTCATGTGTTATGATAAACACTAGCTACCTTTTTAGGGTTTATCCTTTCAGAGGGTCATCGAAAATTGTTTATATCTATCTCTTCAATTAAAGTGCATGCTTCATCAAATGCTTTGACATAAGTGAACCACCACCAGCAGCGTCAATGATAAATCTAAGGGATCCTAGTAACCCATTGTAAATAGTTTGGATAATTAACCAATCAAGCAGAGCATGATGCTGACATTTCCTCTGAAGATCTTTAAATCTTTTCCAAGCCTTGTATATTGATTCACCTTCATACTGACAAAATGAAGTAATATCATTTCCAAATTTAACAATTTTTTAAGGTGAAAAATACTTAGTTAGAAATATTTGAGTTAAATCACCACAAGTTCTGATAGATCTAGGTGCTAATGAATATCACCACATTTTAGTTTTATCCCTTAAGGGAAAATGATACACCAAAATAATATATTGTTTTAAGTATCTATTTTGTGCTTATTTTTGGTGATATTACACTTTAAGGAAGGCTATTTTTTGTATTTTTATTGCAGGTATATCATTTTTAGGCATTTTGAGCAAAAATTGGAAAAAATGACAAAATTTGGCGCAAAAATGCTAGATCGGCATGATGGGCCAGAGACGAATTTTTCAAATTAAGGCTGTTCGAGATGAATTTTGCATGGATTTTCAAAGGGACACTTGTTCTACACACCTCTTGGAGTGATTCAATGCATCTATATAAATTTAAATTCTTGTTTTCTTCAGGATCAAGTTTTTGGTATTGTTGTAAAGTAAGGAAACATAAGTAAAAAATATCATCAAAGACATTGTTATACTGTTGCATATAAGCAGTTTCAAGATCAAACTACCAGCAATACTTCAAGCATGATGAACTATAAGTGCACCAACGTCTATTGCCTTCATGTTCTGAATGCAATAGTTCAACACAACTCGATCCTTTGTAACATCAACAAGATGATTTGTATGTAAAAGTATGGCAGAGATGAAATGATGCCATATTTTTTACTGAATAGTGAACATGGAAGCAGAGAAGTTAACTATCTTATTATTCTTTATTTTCCACTCTCCTCTTCCATCAGTCAAAAAGGCAATAACTTCTTCCAGTGATGAATCAGTAATAGAAAAAATGACATATTCATCATGGAAGACATTTCTAAGCCCATAAAATGCATTGATCCTTTCAGAGGTAATTTCCACTTGCGTACCTCTCACCAAAATGTGATCTCCCACAGTGAATCTCAAGTTTGTAAGGATTTATGAACTTGACACCATTACTTGAAGATTTTAATCACCGGTGATGGCACTAAAAACTTGATCCCAAACAAAGTAAGATTTCAATTATAATTGTAGAGATTCTACGCAAGTATACATATCGTTATCAAGTATTATAGAGCTTTTTGATTAATCCCCGAATATCGATCCCATGGAGATTGAGGTTAATCACGACGGCTTTCAAGAGAAGTTCTAGTTTAAAATAAAACACCCAACTTGGAAGGTCGATAAAAGTTTGATTTTGATTATATCCTACAATTATCACTATAATAATACTTATACTCCTAAACTAAAATACTTAGTGAAAATCAGAAAGTGGGGTTTAATATATTAAAAGTACTCTTTCTCATGTAATGAAATTAATGACATATGTAAAAGTAAAACAAGTAATGAGAGAGATAGTGACAAATATGAGCAATTATATTCTTTACCCTTACTAGAGATGCTATAAAGAACATTGGTTAATCTAAAGTTTGAATAGTTCAGAAGACGGGCTAGGCAGGGAAGATACTAGCTCTCACTCTAGAGTTCCCTCTTATCCCTCCACCTGAAGGCTAATATCTCGCGTCAAAACCTAAAACAATAAACCAAATTTGGGGGCTTGAGCATGTCACTATTAAGTCCTCTAATTCTACACCCATTAAAGATTATTTTCCTTATTTATTTACACTTAATCATATGGACTACATTCTCATCCATACAATCTCATGTGATTCCACCACAGTTGATTGAGACAACACCATCACGAATCTTACATGTTCTCACAACATATTTTAACATGCAAGTTGATCAAGTTTAGATGTAAATGAAGAACAAAATAAAATCATCACAATATATTCACACTCTACACAATTCTATATCCTACACATGCATTCTAATTCATTACAATAGGGAAGAGTAAAGAAAACTACTTAGTACACATGGAGAAACAACAAGAACATTTCATTGAACAAGACTTTGAAACCATACAAACAAAGTACTAAATTCAAATCAAAATATAATGAAAATACTTATCTCTGATGTAAATCAAAATATTCTTGTATAACAAAATCAATCTCCTTATAATCCTCTCCAAGAACAAAGTGAAAAGAAAAGAAGAAATCTCTCACTCTCTCTCTTCCTCTCTCTCCTTGTCGCCCCACTTGGGGCTCACACCCAAGCCTTCTTCCTCTTTTCCAAGTCTTCTTCTCCTCTTCTAATTAATTCAAGAGTTCAAGAGTTATTTTAAAAATATTTCCAAGATTTTTTTATAATTTCCCAAGAGATGCTAAGTGTCTCTTCAAAATTGTCCATATTCATTGAATCTTCCAAAGAGCGTCTGAAGTGCCTCTTCAAAACTCCTTATAATTGCTCCAAATATTTCTAAAAAGTCTATTTTATCATTTAGAATGAATTCCCAAAGCGACACACGAAGCACCACTTCAAAAATCATCCAAATCTGATGTATATTCTAGAAGATATGTTGAAAACAGTCTCTGGGGTCTAAGCACCGATTCTGGGTGCTTAAGCAGCCCCCTCTCTGTCTGATGGCAAGCACCATATTTGGGTGCTTATGCATCAAGCATAGGCACTTAAGTGTCCGGTTTAGGTCCCCTTAGCTCTGGTGTGCTCCGATTCGACATGATTTACTCTGGTTTGCTCCGTTTTGGTCCATTTTTGTTTCTTTTGCTCCAATCACTTCAAATTCTTCAATTTGATGTACCTATAACCAAAAACACAAGAAAAAATACCTTTAAAGTGCAATATAATCATAAAATATAGCATGAAAAATAGTACATTTTTAGGCGTATCAAAATCCCCCAAACTTAAACCTTACTTGTCCTTAAGTAATACTATATTTTTAAAATAATTTATGTAGATTAGAGTTAATGGGTAATCCTTTAGAATTGCTAAAATTTTGTTCTAAAAATGTGATATTCTAAATTAAAAGAAATTCCAGTGAATCGGACTAGCCCATGGCTTAAAATATTTATCATCAAACTTGGAAATTTAGTTTCCTATCTAGTTCAAAAATATATGCAGATTTTTCAAACTTCAGATCCTATGAACTTTACTTTCTAGACTTAAGAACTCTCTTGAAAATAATTTTTACTAATATAAGTATAAAACTCAAGCTCAGGATTGTTCTAAGTTATTTACTCTAGAAAGACTCAAGCGAAACCAATTTTTGATTAGGACCTCTTCTCAAGCTTCTCCTCGCTTTCTTTTTTTATTTTTTCTTCTTTTTTTTGCATTTTTTCCTTTTCTTAGGATCTTTTTAATCCATTTTTTTTTCTCTTTTTTTGTATGTGAGGAATACTATATCTTGAGAAGTCCTTAAATAATTTTGAATTCCACTATCCTCCTCTAAAGTTAAAACTTATCACTTT
>JXCR01134157.1:0-11920 GCA_002079205.1 Phalaenopsis hybrid cultivar | reverse complement strand
TGTTAATTGATGTTCCTAGATCCACTAATACTCTTGAGAGCGTGAATCTTCTAATATTAAATAAAATATACAAAGGTAGATTATGGTCAGCAGTTCCGAGCAACAAATCTTCATTCGTGAAAGTCACACTGAGTTGTTTCTTTAACGAACAAGCCTCATCCAAGGAGTTGTTGGCCAAATGAGCTAAGCAAATTTTCGAATCAATTAGAGCCTTGATCAAAGCCTCTCTCATCTCCTTTGGCAGGATCAGAGCATCATAAATGCTTAGTTTGGTTGGTAACTTGCTAAGATGGGCCAGAACATTATACTCCACTTTATTATTCATACTTCCGGTTTCTTCTTGGGCAGGTAATTCTTCTACTGGCGGAGTTGTCTCATTATGGGTAAGTATCTGTTTTCCTTTTACTCCTGGATCCGTCACTGGGGGTAACAATTTTCCTTTTCTCAAATACACTTCTGTTATTTCCTGTGTTTCCTGAACTGGACCCAGAGGTTTCTCTTTTGATACAGATACCCATTCTTCCAAAGATGTTTTTGAATCTGAAGCTTCGAATTCAATTGCTATCAGATTTCCTTGGAATTCGAAAGAGGGCGTTTCACTTCCTGAACTATCATAGCCTGTATCGTTAGCATCTTTACTAGCCATATTGACGAGTTCATTGAGACTTCGTATGATTTGAGGATCATCATAAGGATTGAAATTCGAAATAGATTGGATATGAGTTACGTGATCACTAGAAACAGTAAAAACGTAGCCAAAATCGACTATCTTTTCATTGCAAATTCTCGGAGGAGTAAAAAGATGAACGCACAAAGTTAACGGTTCGAGGAACTTCTCCCACGAATCCGAGACAACCAATTGAAGATGTGCAGCCCCTAGGTCATTCTTTGCATCGTCAATCTTTTCTTCTTTGACAATTTTTTTCTTCTTTTTCGTCTTTTTTGATGTAACTGACAATTTTGGCTTTACAGGCTTTGGAATCTGAATGGAGGTTTGTGCGGATGCAACTTGAAACAGATTTAATATTTTCTTAGAAGATCTGGTCCATACTGTACTTCATCCATCATCCGCTTCGTAGGGATCAGTCGGATCGACCGAGTCATATTTATGGAACCTCTTTCAGGTTCCATCAAATATTCCTTCGAGATCGTTATGTTCTCATTCTTGCAATTCTTCTTCAGCCAATCCTTGAAGCTGAAACAATCCTCTATAGTATGCCCAATCAATCTGTAATAAGGACAATAAATGGGATGATCCCTCTTGTCCACTTCGTCCGGCTTCTTAGGTTCTGGCAATTTAAATTCAGCTTTCTTCACTAAGTTCCGAAACATTTTGGACACGGCTTCATCCTTGAAAGAATAAACTCTGTTTAATCGATTTATCATGTTGGTTGAACTATGTCCCATATCTGTATTGTAGGATCTTTGTTGAAACTGTCGCTGAAAATAGTGTTGACTATTTTGATGAGTGTGTTGGGCTGCTTCTGATTATTATGTTGCAGACGTTGGTAATTTTGCCGAGATTGTTCAGCTTGAATCTGAATCGGCTGCTTACCCCTATCTACTGCTGTCACTGTCTCACTCTTCTTTTCAAATATCTTAATTGGCTTAGATTTTTTAATTTTCTCTAAAAATCTGAATTGTTTAACCTCTTCTTGCAGACTCGTGGCTTTGCTTAGTAGCTTTCCAAATATTTTAATAGTGAATCCTTTGAGCATGAAGGCTATCTGACCATATATGCTCTTGAGCAAAATTCCAATTGCATGTTGCTCTTGTAATTGTGGCTCACACTTAATGTTTAAGTTTCTCCAACGCAAAATGTAGTCAACTAAAGTCTCATTCAGTTTTTGTCGCTCGACCACAAGATCACCAATGGTGATATGGTGTTGAGCTCCAACAAACCTCTTGATAAATAAGTCTTCTAATTCTGTGAAAGTCTTAACTGAGTCAATAGGCAACTCAGCGTATAATTCAAAGGCAACCCCTGAAAGACTATTCATGAATTGACGGCAGAGCAATGCTTCACTAACCCCCGCATTCCAACAACTTGCCCGAAAGTGTGCAATATGTTGACGAGGGTTTCCAACTCCATCGAATATTTTAAATGTTGACGACACAAAGCCCTTTGGATATTGAACAATATTGAATTCTTCTGAGTACGGTCTACCCATTAGAACTGATGTTCCTCCTTCAGATTGGGCTAAAGCCTTTTGCACCTGTGTCTCCACTATTTGCTGGATGTTCTTTTCTGGCACTAAAATCTGAACTGGTTCCTTTTCTGATGGCTCGTTTCTGCTAGAAGGGGAGGGGTTATTTCTTCCTTTTGAAACGGGCACAACCTCCGCCTGATTCACTTCTGGGGAAATGGTCATTAGAGAATGTGGCTGATTTTGAAGTGTAACAACGACAGTCATCGTCTCTTCTAACATTTTTGTCATCTCAGCCATTTGTTCATCTCATACTTGAATTTCCCTTCAAAATTCATCAGAAGCGTTCCCCTCTGCAAGCTGTGGAGCATCGCGTGATGATGAAGAGGTTCGGGTTTCAACGACGAGAATGTTTGCATATCCCTCTTCCACACCATCCATCAAACTAAAGTCTTCACTTTCATCATTCTTTTGTTGCTCCTTTGAGAGCTCTGCAATGTCAAGTATAAGCTTTTTCAATGTACCCTCAATTGAATTTCCCTTAATAACTTTTAAGGTCGATCGATGGCCCCTGGTAGACTTTTGTATTTGTGTCAGATTCTGGTGTAATAACTTCATTTTGGACTTGGAATTTTCCTCGAGATGAGAGCTTCTTGCACTTGCTAGTGGTATCTGACTAGCATCCATAGGTCTCCAAACCTTCCCTTGAGGCACTGATGACCGGAGGCGGGATGTCTCGTTGATGACATCAATACAGCGAAGGGAAGTAGGTCACCTAGTGAGCGGATCAGATACAACAGTAGGCAATCCCTTACTACCCTTTACGGGCAATGATCTTGATCATGATCGTAGTTTAGCTGACTTTTGTTTTGTTGCAGTGATATTGTTGAGTTTAGCAGTAGCAACATTGGTTATTACTCGATTTCCTAGCTGGAGTTTGGCAGAAATACGTGGTGGTGGTACTTCTTTAGGCTTCTTAGTGGGCATATGAATTTGTCGAGTGGATTCACATTCTTTAAATGTTCTGCTTTTCATTTGAGAGGAAACAACACAGCCCATCTTTCTTAAGATTTCAGCCACTGAGCAGTTGTCCTTTCGTGTCATTCTTTCAAAAACATAATAAATCTGGGCAAGTGTCTCGGACTTCTTTCTCTTTTCACCTTGATGGTGAGGCGGTGACGGTAATTTGGAGGCAATCTTATGAATATTTTCTTCTCTGTTAGTGGCAAACAGACGATGAAACCTGCTCCCCTCGAGGTGAGGTGAGGTCTACATCGATTCAGTTTCCAGTAGAGAAGTTGTCTTTGTTGAGGCTAGCTTGGCTGCTTGTGCTCTTTGAGGCCCCAATTCCCTCCTCCTGCGGTTCCTTCTTTGGGAACGGGTTAGCAGCGTAGACTTAGAAGAGCCAATTTCAAATGCAAGGTATGATGAAGAAAGAACATTCATCAAATCATTTTCATACAGAATTTCCTTTCTTTTTACTAACGGGACAGCTGGTGCTGCGAGAGTGGAACTAATCTTCACCTTCTTGAGGGAAGGGAAATCATGATCACCATTTAAGTTGAACCTGGAGGACAATTTTTGAACATCTGAAGCAACAATTTTCGTTATCACATGAGGTGTTTTTCCAAATAATCACATGAGGTGTTTTTCCAACATAATGTCACAAGTGGTGTGATAGGTAAGTTATTCTATAAATGAATTACAAGTAAAGATGACATGAAAGTTATAGATCTCGACTCTTGATATTTAGAAGGGAACGAATTTGTTGGTGTCAGGAGGTTGTTGATAATTGTTATATTAGAATAATCAACCATTATCATCAGTTATGTAACCGATAAGTTGGGCGACAAGCCAATGAATCGAAATGAAATGAATTAAATCAAAGCTTATGCAAGCACAAATGACACTATTAAGATGACAGATATTGAGAATGAAATAGTTAAAGATATTCATATAATTGTGCAGGAACAAATGAAATATATGTTTGTTATAGTTTGTTACTATTTATTGCATATAAGTCCCTTTGCTTTAGATGCTTCATATGATTAAAGCATGCTTAAGTTATGTATTGATATCACTCATATTAATCATTATTGAACTTGCATGTTGTGTTCTTTCCGGCTATAAAATTTGTTTTAGTCTTGATTATTTCATTGAGTTTGCATGAGAGGGCACAAGCATGACATTCTACCCACATGGTAAACACCATATGCAAAAGTTCCAGAAAAAAAAAAATACAGAAAAATACATGAGAGTCCAAAAACCAAAAGTGTCAAAACACATAGTATCAGGTAGCTAGAGAGCGACGCAATTTTGCTCTGTCTCTGCCTCTAGTTCTAGGAAAGGAGTCAGCTAACAAATTGGTAAGATGAGTGTCATTGCCAGTAGTAACCAATGTATCTTCCAATAAGTTCCTGAGCTCAAATCGGTCTCCATTCTTTTTCTTCCTCCTGGAATAAACCTGTCATTCATCATCTGAAGACTGGCTCATCTGATCAGTTGATTGGTCTAAAGTGTGTCGAACTTGTGTAGGTTGTTGAACATTGGAAGCATCTACTTGTTGTAGAAGTTGATCTTTTATTAGATCAAAGAGCACTCTCTCGTGCGTCTTGGCATGTGATTGAGTCTTCTTCAATAACAATGAGTGGTATAGACACGTTTAGATCAGTACTAGTAGTATGGGGAGATGTTTCATGAGACTCCAGAGTATCATGCTCCAATCCAGCAGCTAGAAGAGAGCGTTCAAAAGCAGGAGCATCCAGGGGTAGAACGGCGTTGGTATGATGTTCTTCATCTGAGACAGCAAATGTTTGAATAGGAAGGTCATCAGAAGATTTCCCATCAGGAACAGCGTCAGTCAGATGAGCAGAGGTATATGCGGTGTTCGAAAGAGGGTCGGGTTGCACCTCCTTAGCAGAGATGGTAGGTGGCAAGACGTCCACCCACAATTCAGTATGAATAGTTTTTTGAACATGTTGTTTGTCTTTAGCAATATCCAACCTTAAATGATGATACAAGCGATAGCAAATAGTAGAACTGTGGCCAAACATATTACAGTGAGAGCAGTAAGAAGAGTGTGGTTCTATTTGAACCTTTTGCCAATAACCTCGTAAGTAGATCCAATTTATGTCTCATCCGGAGCTGGTTGGGTGATATCTCTCTCAACTAACACACAATTCATAGAGGGTCTGGTGACAACAAGCGTAGGACTATCAACCTTGAGAGGCTTATCGTAAGCAGTTGCTAAGGAGTAAAAAATTTCAAAGTTGAACAGGTGCAGTTTTAACCCCGGAAAGTTTATCCAAACAGGAATTATAGAACACTCCGCTTTTGGATCAAAACCGACAGTCCACTTCAGGATTTTCATAAAACGATTGACAATCTTGATTACCTTTCGAGAAAAAATACGAGTGTAATCCGCATTGTGAGAATTGAATAAGTATATGTCGGCCGTCAAATAAGTNCATAGAGGGTCTGGTGACAACAAGCGTAGGACTATCAACCTTGAGAGGCTTATCGTAAGCAGTTGCTAAAGAGTAAAAAATTTCAAAGTTGAACAGGTGCAGTTTTAACCCCGAAAAGTTTATCCAAACAGGAATTATAGAAGACTCCGCTTTTGGATCAAAACCAACAGTCCACTTCAGGATTTTCATAAAACGATTGTCAATCTTGATTACCTTTCGAGAAAAAATACGAGTGTAATCCGCATCGTGAGAACTGAATAAGTATATGTCGGCCGTCAAATAAGCCAATATTCCAACTACCCAATAACTTCATAGCATCAAAATCTTTCTGAATAATCTCAAGTTTATGGTGACTATAAAAGAAATTTCCCCACTAAAACAAAACGCCAAGAAGATGCAAGAGTACTGGTTTCAACCTCAGAGAGAAAAAGAGCAGTTTTCTTATTTTTTATACCAAATTTTTTTAATGAAATTGTGATCACCACTACCTTCAAGAGCCTCATGGAAGGATTGTAGAACAATCAGGACTTACCGATACTAAAACAAAACTTTAAACTTAAAATAGGGGCACGAGTAGGATTGTCGTCGGCAAGTGCAGTGGCATAAGAACGGAGCATCGAGGCTATCTCCACAAGGCAAGAACGACCTGAGTCTAGAGCGGCGTGGCAAGCCGCATCAATCTGCAACCCGAGGATGTGAGGACTGCAAACGACGAATCAAGGTCGGGAGAGGCTCGGCAGGTAGATTTTTTACTGTGCGAGAGAGGCTCAGCAGAAGCCCTTCAATGTCGAGTTGGACGAATCGATGGCGTTAATGCGCCAGGAAGAGGAGACGACGTGCGAGAAAGCCGAAAAAGAGAAACTCTTTTTCGTCGGGTACAACGAAACCGATTGGCGCGAAACTATTCGTCGTCGTGCACGACGAAGTCGATGGAGTGAAGCTGAAGAATCAACGCAAGAGAAAAGGGTACATATAGGTTGTATGAGTGGGCCCAAATAGACACCCAACCCACACGGTACAGCACACACAAAAAAAATCCAAAAAAGAGATGGTACATATAAGATCAATCGGGACGACACAATTTAGTTATTCCTGTCTCTAGTTCTCAGAATGAAACCAGCTAACAAATTGGTGAGGTGCCTACCATTACCCGAAATAATCAAAATATCATCCATTAGATTCCTTAGATCAAGTAAATCTCCATTCTTCTTCTTTCTCCTGGAAGTTTAAACTTGTCATTCCTCATCCAAAGATTGTTGCTCATTCGGATAAGGTGGTAGAGTTGTAGTAGAAAGATTGCTAACAGTTGTACCCACAATAGGTTCTAGTGTAAGTGAAGTATGAGTTGTCGTCTCTACACCTGATACTTCCTGAAGATGGGGAGCTACAATGTTCTCCTGATTATCAGTCCGAACACTATCCTTTGTAGATAAGGATCCTTCAGTACCGTTTTCAATAGGGTTTAAAAGTGTAGGTTGCCTAACAGAGTCATCCAGCATCACATCAATCGCAGAAACAGTATTGTCAGGGGGTCCACAAGGGCAATTAAATCAGACACAAAATTCTATTTTGTGAAAGTTCTCTCCAGGTGGAATAGATATATCCAGAACAATGGGGTTAGACTCATCCTTATTCACTTCATTTTTAGATTTCAAATTAGAATGGAGTTTATGTCATTTATCAAGAGTGTGCCCAAATATCTTACAATGAAAACAATAAGAAGGTCAATGTTCCATGACGATTTATTGTCAATATCCATTATGAGTTCTGTCCAACCAGACTTCAGTAACATCAGGTAAAGTAATATATCTTTCCACAAGTATTCTGGCCACAGAAGGTCTGGTTATGTTGAAAGTGTGTAGATCTAATTTCATAAGGTCCCCAAGTAAGACCCAATAGAGTAAAGAACCTGAAAATGAAAAAAGTACAGCTTGAGACTAGGTAGAGTAAATCATACCGATACAGTAGGAGATTCATGATTAGGTTCAACATCAGGAAACCACTTGAGTAACTGCATTGACTTACCTGCAATGTTAAGATATTTTTTTAGAGAAAATTCGAGTAGTTTTCAGCACGGTTAATTGAATCAACACATGCTCTCATCCATGAGCCTTACTTTCCACTATTTTGCTAGTTTAAAATCATCAAAAACTTTTTCTGATAACTTCCATGTGTGGGTGCCCCCACTAAAATTTTTCAATAAGAGTGAACTTGAATTTCTCAGTCATTGTTGAAATTTCTAAGTCAGAGAAAAAAAGTGTTGTCTTCCCACTTTTCATATTTGCATTATTAACAAAGGAGTAGTAACCTATATCATCACGACAATGTTTATAACTTGAGGGAAAAACAACTGTCGACTCCACTTGAGGATTTCCCACCACATGGGCAAAGGAGATTTTGTAGGTTCAACCGAAGAAGAAGGGAGTGCCATCAGAGCAGATAAATCCTTCTGCTAAAAGATTTTGATATAATTGTTGTATGTGTAGCACCGAAAACTTGGAAGGTGAACGTCGACGTAAAAAAAAAGATGCAGACGTGAACTGAAGCTATCGGGCAGGAAGAGGCGAATGTCGACATCAAAACAAAGGAGGCAGAATGAGTAAACGCGAACAGAGAAACTGTCAGCATCGAAATCGAAATAGCGAGATGTAGACTCGGATAGAACCGTCGGCGTCGAAGAACACAGTAACGACCCAAGCCGACGAAGCAAAGGAAGTGAGGAGCGGAAGCGTAGAGTCTACGAAACAGAGGAGAGGTGCGTACTGATACGCTTAAAATATATAGTGTTTTTAGAAACATTTTTATACCTATTTTTGAGATATTACGCTTTAATAGAAGGTATTTTTGTGTTTCTCTTTCTGGTACAGCTAAAAAGATGAAAAATGCTTAAATGAGTGAAAAATGATCAAATTTGGAGCAAATAGGTGAAAAATCTGCAAAAGTGTTTTAGCGCTTAAGCGTCAAAGGCCCCGCGCTTAAGCGCCAGTGGTAGTTATAGGATGAGTAAATTCGGTTTTTGCAAATTTTGAAGAGGTTTTTGAGGCACTTATGGCTTAATAAGTGGTTACAACTGCCATGGACGAAAATTATTGCGAATGGAAGCATCTCTTGGGAAAATACATCGAATCAAGAAACATTTTGAAGAGATATCAATGCACCTTTTGGAGAATTATAAAAGAATGAAGATTGAGACTTTGAAAAGGGTCCTGAAAATGTCCAAAAAGGTGTGGGATCCTGAAAGTACTGGAAAAGTTTTGAAAGTTCAAAAATTGGAGAGTTAGTTGGAGAGATTTTCAAGCACCACATATTTATCCTTTTTATTTTAGTTTTATATCGAGTGTTGTAAAAGAGAAGAGATTCAAAGGAACTTCAAAAGTTTGGTGGAGGATTTGAGATAAGTTTTTATCTTTTATTTTATATTACTTTTGATTTTAATTGAAACTTGTTGTTGGTTTGGCAATAATTTCTACTTTTAAACTAAAGTGTGGTTTTGTTTTCTCTATGGATTCTGACTGGTTTTCTTTATCTTTCTTCTTAAAATGATAAGTAATTAATTGTTGGATGGAAGTTGTAGAGAGTATTGATCTTTAATGTTTGGGATGATTTAAATTCATGTATTTCATTTACTTCTTGATTGGGTCAATCCAGATGTTAAAATTTGTTGTGAGAACATGTAAGAACCGGGTTATTATTGTCTCAGTCAACAATTGGAAAGAATCACATGAGGTTGTATAAATGAGAATATAGTTGATATGATTGAGTGCAAATAAATAGGAAAATATTCATTGAAGGGTGTAAAGTTAGAGGACTTTAAAGTGACAGGTTAAAGCCCCTAACTTGGTTTATTATTTTAGTTTCTGATACAAAATGTTAGCCCCCAGGTGGAGGGAATCGAGAGAACTCTAGAGTGAGAGCTAGTATCTTCCCTACCTAGCCGGTCTTCAGAACTATTCAAACTTTAAATTAGTCAATGTTCTTTATAGCATCTCTAGTAAAGGTAAAGAATATTATTACTCCTATTTGACACAACACAATATGCATACTTCCAAAGCAAAATTCTTATACTTATTACTGATTCATGATAAGGAGAAATATATTTTCATATTTAATATTTTTTTTCTACAAAAACTGAAGTTAACTTTTTAAGTTTCTGTTTTTGTCAAAATATTAAAATTACCAAAAATATTTAAATTTTCTTTACTGCGAAAACGTCTTTAGTTTAAATAATTGTCTTTTTAAAAATAAAAAATTTTCCAAAAAGTGCATATTGCATATCTTCCCTGTGGGTTCGATATTCAAGTTTTAATCAAAAAATCATATATTACATGATAACGATACGTATACTTGCGTAGTATCCCAATATATATAAATTAAAGGTTAAATTCTTATTTTTCTTCAAGATCAATTTTTTTTGGTTTTGTTGCGAAATAAGGAAATATAAGTGAAAAATATAATCAGAATTATTATTATACAGTTGCATATAAGCAGTTATCGAGGATCAAGTTTTTAGCGCCGCTGCCGGGTAAGTGAAGTGAAAAATTGTAAAGAATCTATTGATTTAAAAGGAAATTTCTATTTTTAGAAAGTCTTTTTTAAACTTTAAGTTATTGTATTTTATTTTGTGTGTTTAGGTTTATTTTATTTTATGTTAGTGTATGTGTAGTTCAGGTTCTGAAGGACTAGTGTCCTACGATTCTGAATTAGAGAGAACTATTAGAAAAATCAGAAAAACCAAAAAAATTAAAAAAATTGAAAAATCCAAAAAAATTACATAAATTGCAAACCAAAATGATCAAAATGCTGAAATTCATCAAGAGTTTAGACCTTTAAGAGATTATGTCAACCCTACTTTAGATGAACTTAATTATAGTATTCAAAAACCTACTGTAGTGGCTAATTCATTTGAGTTTAAACCTGTTATTATCCAAATGGTATCAAATAATCAGTTTAGGGGATCACCAACTGAAGATTCAAATTTACATCTTGTCAATTTTCTAGAATTGTGTGCTACATTTAAATATGATGGTGTATCAAATGATGTTATAAGGCTTGGGTTATTTCCTTTCTCACAGAGAAATAAAACTAAGATGTGGTTGAATTCGTTAGCATCTGGAACTATCAGAACTTGGGGTGATTTAGCACAAAAATTCCTTGTTAAATATTTTCCACCCTCTCGATCTATGTACGATGACAATTTTTTGTGATTTAATTGAAAAAGGTATTGAAGTAATCATGGATGATTTTTCAATGTTTAGAACTTCATTTGACTCATGTTTAGAACATTTATCTAAAGTTCTTAAGCGGTGTGAAGAAACAAATTTAGTTCTTAATTGAAAAAAATATTAATTTATAGTAACAGGAGGAATTGTATTAGGTTATCAATTATCATAAAATTGTATGAAAGTAGATCCTACTAAAATTCAAGTAATCGCTAATTTACCTTGTCCAACAAATGTAAGGGAAATTAAGAGTTTTTAGGACATATTGGATTCTACATGCGATATATTAAAAAAATTTCAAAGATTGCTAAATCTTTATATCATTTACTGAAGAAAGATACACTTTTTAATTTTGATGAAAAATGCCCAAAAGCTTTTAATTTATTAAAAGAAAAATTAATCACTGCACCAATTATAGTTTCACCAAACTGGGGAAAACCTCTTGAATTTATGTGTGATGCTAGTGATTATGCTATAGGAGTTGTTTTAAGACAAAGATATGATAAAATTTTTAAAGTAATTTACTATGCTAGTAAAACTCTTAATAAAACTCAAATCAATTATACAATAACTGAAAAAGAGATATTAGCAATAGTATATGCTTTTGTTAAATTTAAATCATATTTAATTGAAACTCATTATGTAGTGCATACAGATCATTCTGTTATTAAGTACTTAATAAAAAAGAAGGATGCTAAACTTAAAGTTATAAGATGGATTCTTCTTTTACAAGAATTTGATTTTGAAATAGTAGATCGAAAGGGGACTGAAAATCAAATTGTTGATCATTTGTCCAGGCTTGAGTTAGAAAAACCACTCTGTTTTGAAAAAAGAAATTAATGAAAGTTTTCTAGATGAAAAATTGCTCACTGTTAATGAGTGATGTGTTCTGTAGTATGCTGACATTGTGAACTTTATTGTTAGCGATATTATACCCTATGGAATGACATACCAACAAAAAAAATTTATTTTTGAAGCTAAGACTTATTTTTTGAATGACCTATTTTTATATAAATAAGGAAATGATCTAATTATTCGAAGATGTGTACCATTAAAAGAAACTTATGAAATTATCTAAAAATATTAT
>JXCR01134156.1:285502-298021 GCA_002079205.1 Phalaenopsis hybrid cultivar | reverse complement strand
GAATTTTAATTTTATACCCCATGAGATTGATTATCTTAAGTGTAGATGCCAAGCAGTTGGTAATAATTTGTGTAGTACTTTGGGTTTTCCCCTCATATTTACTGTTATTTCTTGCTATCCAGATGAACCATGTAGTAATAAAAGGGATTATTTCAGCAGTCAAGGAAGTTTCCAAACCCTCCAGCAGTCAAGGAAGTTTCCAAAATTTAGTAAATACGAAGGGAGACTAAGATTAGCAGCTACCTGTGTCCAAACCCCTTGAGCAACAAGACAAGAGAAAAACACATGATTTAAGGATTCCTCTTGTTGGCAACAGAAATTACATCTTGAAGGTCCTTTTAGACCCTTGAGTTTGAGTATATCATTAGTGGGAATAATACTATGAAAACATTTCCAAGTGAAGCAAGACATAGAGGGTTTGAGGTATTGCACCCACATGGCATTACCCCAATCCTTATGATGCCAATTGTATAATTGGGAATATGCAAATTTGGTAAAAGAGGTATGAGGGGGGTTTTTAGTAATAATTCTATATTGTTTCTATGGAGTGACTGGGACTTTAAGAATTTGATACACTTGTTCAGGATTCACCATAGAAGCCAACATGTCTCTATTCCAATGGGGGTGTTGATAGCTGAGTCCAGAGAGGTTGATGGTTCCAATTTGCCCTCAAGAAGCAATTATCTAACAAAAAAGTCAACTTTTCCTTCTCCCACATCCCAGATAAAAAGGTCTTCAGCCACACACCTAATATGCAGAAGCTCAGTCCAAATTCTTGAGTCCGCAGATTTTCTGCAGATAATTGTTGGATGGGAGTGCTTGCAACATTTTAACTTCATATAGTAAGCCCACAAAGACATCTATTCTCTAAATTTAATCTAGAGTTTACAATAGAAGATTTCATGAAGCTGTTGGAAAGACATCATGCCAAGCCCCCCGCAACAAGAGGCAGGCAAAGCTTATCCAAACTAAACCAGTGAGCTTGTTTATGATTGCCTTCCCACAAGAATTTATTCAACATTGTCTCCAAAGTTTTCTGTGTGCCTTTTTTTATTTGTAGCATTTGCATAATATACATAAGGAATGAAGCCAGGATATTTTTAATTAAGGTTAACCTTCCCCCCTATGAAAAATAAGAATTAGTCCAACAAGAGATTTGTTTGGAAATTTTAGAAACCACCTCGNTCCAAAGTTTTCTGTGTGCCTTTTTTTATTTGTAGCATTTGCATAATATACATAAGGAATGAAGCCAGGATAGTTTTAATTAAGGTTAACCTTCCCCCCTATGAAAAATATGAATTAGTCCAACAAGAGATTTGTTTGGAAATTTTAGAAACCACCTCGTCAACTTGAGTTTGCTTCTTCCTCCCTTTAATCAACTGTACCCCAAGATAAACCAAGGGGTTGGTAGCAGATTTGAAATGAGGGAAATCTTTAATCCAGTTTTTGGCAGAATAATTGAGCTTATTGCTAAAGATAAGTTGACATTTCTTTGAGTTCAGGGAGAAACCAGAGATCAGTTGGAACAAGTTCAGCAAACTGACCACCTTCTTCACTACTGGTTTTGAGGCCTTAGAAAACAAAATGAAGTCATCAGCATAACATAAATGACTTATGTAAAAATTTGCTTTGTTAGAAAATTTGAGATATTCCCTTTCAGAAAACTTATGGTTAATAAGCCTGGATAAGTAGCCCATAACCAAAATAAAAATGTATGGAGAAAGGGGATCCCCTTGTTTGATTCCCCTAGTAGCTTGGAAATGCCTTGGAGAATTCCCATTAAGGAGAATGGTATAAAAATTATTCTTAAGCCATCTGTGAATGATTTGGCAGAAGGATATTTGAAACCCCTAGCTTTAAGAACCTCTAAGATAAAATTCTAATTGATAGTATCATAAGCTTTAGAAATGTCCAGCTTATATATGAGATTACCCCCCCTGCAACGTTTTTCAATATCCAGAAAGAGTTTCTGTGCAAGTAGCACATTATCAGTAATTTCTCTTCCTGTAACAAAAGTAGACTGATTAAGAGAAATCCTCCAAGGTAAGTGTGATTTTAATCTAAAAACCAATAGCTTGCTAATAAGCTTAGATAGCACAGTGGTAAGAGAGATGGTTCTAAAGTGATCCCAATTAGATTTCTGTTCTCCCTTAGGGATTAAAGTTATGGTGGATTGAGGTAAGTAATGTGGCATATCCTCCCCCCTGAAGAAGGCCTGGATAGCTTCCACAACATCAGCTTTTACCACCTCCCAGGTTTTTAGGTAGAAAGTAGAATTAAAACCATCTGCACCAACCACTTTGACACCATCAATAGAACATAAATCTTTCCAAATTTCTTCCTCAGTAGGAATAGATGTTAAATCCAGGCAATGAATATCAGAGAATTTGTCGTTAAGTAAGCTAGGGTCAAAGTTCAGTAGGGTAGCCTCATGAGGTTCAGATAATAGATTTTGAAAGTGAAATATAGCATCTCTGTGAATTAGATCAGTACCTTGGATCCAAATGCCATTGTGATTTTTAATCTTTGGGATGGCATTGGAGTGTCTTCTTTGTTTGTTACATGCATGGTAAGACTTTGTATTCCTATCCCCATCAACAAACTTTTTGATGGCTGCCTTTTGTTTATAGAAATTCTCCTCCCAATGTATAGCTTGAAGCAAATTAACATTATCTAATATCAGGTTTTGTTCATCAGTGAGCCCCATCTGAAATTTTAACTCAGTCTTTTTAATAGTAGCTTCAACCTCTTCAACTTTTACTATAAGGTTGCCAAAACAGTTCCATTTCTAGGCTTTCAGCAATTTAGCAATTTTTTTCTAAATTTGCCATAGTTTAATCCAAGGAAGGATGAAATAGGTAGCCAGACAGACTTAATAAAGGAAAGGAATTCAGGATGTTTGACCCATACATTAAAGAATCTAAATCTTGGTAAGGGAGCAACAGTATTAGGGGATATAGAGATTAGCAAAGGCATATGATTAGAACAGATGAGAAATAGTAGTCATAAAGTTTGTATCCAACCAAGCTTGATTGACCAAGAATCTATCAATTCTCTCAAAAATTTTGCCTCTTCTCCAAGTGTCAAGAGGCCCCTGATGTGGAAGTTCAACAAGGTCAGTGTTCCTGATGTTCTTAATAAAGAGTAACATTTGTGAAATATCCATAGGTTTCCCTCCCCATTTTTCATTCAATCTAGCTATGTGGTTAAAGTCTCCACCAATGATCCAAGGTTCATTAATAGAAGATTTAAGATGTTGGATTTGTTGCCATAATGTAGCTTTATCATTGACAGAACTCCCAGCATAAATGAAGGAAGTCTCAACATGTTGAAAATCCCATAGAAGCTGAACATGAAGAAATTTAGGTTGATCATCCAAAATCTAAACATTTAGATTCCTTCTATAGAAAAACCAAACTTTGTTATTGTTATTGTAATTGCAGTTGAAACTTGGGAAGTGTTTTTAAATCTGCAAGGGGTACAGTGGACCAAAGGTTCAAGAATAATAAAAAACAATAACCTGTTTTTCCTTACCAACTGTTTAATTTTAATAAGTGATTTTTGATTTGAAATCCCCCTGATGTTCTAGCAAATCAAATTAATCATTTGATAGATAAGGGAAGTGGAAACCAAAGGACTTCTTTCCTAACAGCCCAGAAAAATGACCAAGGACATGCTGAAATGAGATAAAGGAAGAAAATAAAAAGGATCCCATATCTTTCTAGAAAGGGGGTAGAGGACAGCAGGTAGGAATCTACCATCATCCAAAGGACAGATAGACCCATTCTCAACATATTACAGTTATCAAAACAACCCAAACCCTTGATGAGTGACTTGCTGAATTGAAACAAAATTAAGAGAATAAACATTCTTCCATATCTTCTTAGATAGACGATATTGAAATGTTGATAGAAGTCTGTCATCATCCAAAGGCCATAGAGACCCATTCTCAACATAAGACAACTAAAGCTAAGGAAAAAAATTAAAAGTCTTCTGACAGACATAAAATGACCAGAGGCTAACAACCAAACAAGAGAGAATTTAAACATTTTGAGGTTAAATATGAAGTGAGGGTTGTGACCTAGATCTGGTTCTCCCTCTAGAGGGTCCAAGGGATGATCCAACCTTCAGAGTATTGCCAATGGAAGCTGCCTCTCATTGTAATCTTTGAGATTCTATGGTTTGTTTTTTCTTTCTCTTAGAGGTCTGCATAGTCCAATCCTCCCCCAATAGGTGGTTCAAATAAGTAACCTTCTCTCCTTCAAGCACATGTTGGGTCTCCAATTGTTGTTCCAGGAGTGGATCCTGCAGCCTCTCCTCCAATGAATCAACTATGGGGGAAACTATATTAATGATGTTGGGTTACTCTCTTAGTACTTCCTTGGGAGGGGAAGTATTAGAAGCAAAAGGGGTTGGAGAGCTCAAAGCCTCATCCTGTAGGCCATCCTCATTAACCCCAAGAAGTTGAGTGGGGTCAGTTTTCTTTATAGAAGACTGTTTTCTTTTCACTGGAGGGTGTAGCCTATAGCACCTATACCTAGGGTGCCCAAACATCTTGCAATGTTTACAATATTAAGGCCTTTGTTCAAGGATCACCTCCTGCCAAAAGCCATCATGTTCAGAGCCTAACCACACTCTCTTAACTTCAGGCAGTATGATATCTCTTTCANAATATTAAGGCCTTTGTTCAAGGATCACCTCCTGCCAAAAGCCATCATGTTCAGAGCCTAACCACACTCTCTTAACTTCAGGCAGTGTGATATCTCTTTCAATGAGAATTCTAGCAAGAGCTGGCTTTGCCTTGTTATAAGTATGAGCATCAACTTTAAGTGGTCTTCCTAAAGCAGACCCAATATTAAAAAAGGCATTCAACTTGAAGTATGGAATAGGGAGACCAGGAAGCTTGAACCAAAGAGAAACCACAGGGGGTTCTTTGCTAGGATCAAATTCAGAAGTCCATTTCAAAAGCTTCATGGTAGCCCCCCCAATAACTAAAGATTGCTTGGCAAAGAGCCTAGCATAATCTTCTTCTATTGTCAATTGGATAAGCAAGTGCCTGCCATTGAGTAACCCCAGTTGCCAAGCACCATTAAAGAAGCTCCTTATAAGTTTCATCTTAGGGTGACCAAGCTGGAATTTCCATACCAAAGTAAGTNAAAGAGCCTAGCATAATCTTCTTCTATTGTCAATTGGATAAGCAAGTGCCTGCCATTGAGTAACCCCAGTTGTCAAGCACCATTAAAGAAGCTCCTTATAAGTTTCATCTTTGGGTGACCAAGCTGGAATTTCCATACCAAAGTAAACTTAACCTCTTCGTTTAATGAGATAACCTCCTGAGGAGAAAAATAAACTGCAGGTTCCCCCTCTGTACACCCAAGGGGGTAAATATAAGGAGAATTCCTTTTTCCAGTTAAAGTATCATGAAACTCTTGTGGAAAAACTAACTTATCCATATTTTGTAAATTCACCTTAGGGTGACCAACCACCCCAGCATAGGTGACCTTGGCCCATTAGATATTTGTGTCCAAAGTAATGTTAGTATCCATTCAAAGCATAGGTAGAAAGGAGATGAACCACCAACCAGAGAACCAGTAAGCCAAGAAACAGTGGAACAGTAAACTAAGTGATAGCTAAAAACTTCCCCACCAAATCCAACAGCAAGGAAGACTTCAGCAGAGAAAAACCACCCCAATCGCCAATGTGGTCACCACCACAGACCAAGTGGTGACCCCAACTCAGCAAGAGAAAATAGAAACCAGGACAACCAAAAGAACAACAACAAAAAAAATATAGAATCTAAGGAAAACCAAGTGCATGAAGGACCTCCAGCCCACCAAATACTCAGCAAAGAAGAAGAAGAAAACCTCCCCCACCGGCCTACCAACCAGCCAAAATAGGGAGCCATGGAAACCCNAAGGAGGAAGACCAATCCTCAAAATTGCTTACAAGATAGTAAAACAACTAAATAAAGAGAAAAAGGGAGAAGATCAAGGACACTAAATCTCTTTTAGTTGACTAGGCTTGAATCTGAGGTGAGGAGTCGTCAGCTTATCACCTTGAAGTAAGAGGGCAAGAGTGGTAGGAGGTCTTGTATCAACAGAAATGGAGTTTGTATAGATTCCTTATCTAACCAACCTNAAATCTCTTTTAGTTGACTAGGCTTGAATCTGAGGTGAGGAGTCTTCAGCTTATCACCTTGAAGTAAGAGGGCAAGAGGGGTAGGAGGTCTTGTATCAACAGAAATGGAGTTTGTATAGATTCCTTATCTAACCAACCAATTAGCAGGTTGGTTTCCTTCTCTAGATATGAAAGACATTTTGAATGTGAACTTCTTATAAAGTTTGTCAATTTTCTACTTCAATTGCATATGATGCCAAGAGGATAGCTGATCAGTGGTAAGCAAGGTGATTTGCTGTAAAGAGTCTACTTCAATCCACACTTTCTGCCATGTTACTTTCTGTGCAAATGTAAGGGCCTAGTAAATAGCAATGAGCTTAGCTGCAAGAGCATCATTGGCCACTGTATGAGCATGAAAGAATAGCAGACAATTGCTAGAGTAATTTCTGAAACCCCACCCCCACCCCTGCACCCCATTTAGAGAAGCTACCATCAGTGTTAATTTTCATGGTTTGAAAATCAGGAGGTTGCCAAGTGACAGTCTCAATTCTGTTGTGAATATTGATGGCACTGGTCTGAGACGGAGTTATGCTTGGGAAGTTCTTAAGCTGGATTAGCGTGTTTAAAAAAGAAACACAGTTTCTAGTCACCTTGGTGCGTTGGGTAATCTAATCTTCATGTTTGTTGTTGTTCCTACACATCCACAAGTTTCAAGCCACAATGAAGGGGATAGACTCCCCTTGTTTACTTTTCTAGCTATGCCAACCAACTTTAAGACTAGACCAGTCCTTATCCAAGTTCTCACCTTTAATCTTAGTAAGGAGTTCTTTCCACACCTCTTGAGCAAACACACAATTGAAAAATAGGTGGTTATTATTCTCTTCAGATTTCAGACATAAATAGCATCTAGAGGGTCCTCTTAATCCCTTAAGTTTAAGAATGTCATCAATTGGCAAGAGGTTGTTGAAGAATCTCCAACAAAAGAAGGATATGGAAGGGGATAGAAATCTGTTCTAAATGGCTTCACCCTAATTGACCTTATCCCATTCACTTAACTTAGCATATATAACTTTCGTCAAGCTTTGGTTAGTTTAGCTGTGCCAAATGATCCTATCTTTTTTGCCTTTATCAAACACAGTCTTAGTGACTTGAGATAGGTGAGGCTCTTGTAGAATGGATTGGAGTTTAGGAACATCCCAGGAGTCCCCATCCCAGAGGTCACAGACTGAGAGTTGAGGGTTAAAGTCTGAAGGGGAGGTCCCAAGCCAGCCCTTTGGGCACCAGTTGTCAAGCCAAAAGCTCACTTTGCCATTCCCCAAATCCCATGTATACATGTATTCAGCTAGCTCTCTGATTTTCAGCATATTCATCCAGCTTCTGGAGTTCCCCAGCTTCTTGGTAATTATGGAAGGGTGCTGGACCTTGCAATACTTGTCATACATGAATTTGGCCCACAGGGAAGTTTGTGTTCTGAAGTGAATCCACATCTTCCAGAAATTTATTTGTGTTACTTGTTGGAGACCCTTGAATCCCAGCCCCGCCAGCTGCAATTAGTTTGGCTACCTTCTGCCAAGAAGCCCAGTGTAGCTGTTGTCTTTGACCTGTCCATAAGAATCTGTTGAATTTTTTTTCCAACTGAATTTGGGTGTTTTTCTTGAGGTAGTTAGTTTGGATAATATAAGAGGGGAAGTTAGTTAAGATGCTTCTAAGGAGAGTAATTCTACCACAATTAGAGAGTAAAGAATGAGACCAGCTAGATAGAGTTTTCTGTATTTTCTGCAATACCTCATCAAATTGGGTCATTTTTTATCTCCCCCATATAAGTTGAACCCCCAAATATTTCACAGGGTCCCTAGCAGTAGAGAAGCCAGTGTAGTTTGAGATCCAATGCTTGATATTTGAAGAAGCCCTCTTGTTAAATAAAAGTTGGCATTTAGTAGGGTAGAACTCCATCCCAGAGTAATTATGAAATTGTTGTATATATTTATAAACATTCTTCAGAGCAATCATTTGGACATTGTAAAATATCATAATATCATCAACATACATGAGGTGAGAAATTGCTATATTAGATTTGTGGTGGAATCTAGAGTACTATTGGCTGAGGATGTTCCTATCAAGCATTCTAGAGAAGTAATCCATAGCAATTATAAAGATAGGGAGAAAGTGGGTCACCTTGTTTTAGTCCTCTGGTAGCTGTGAAAGACCCCTTGAGTTGGACATTGATTAGGATGGAGCGGTTGTTGTTAATAAGCCACCTTTGGATGAGATTTCTGAATTATGGTTGAAAACCTCTAGCTGCAAGTATCCCCAAGATGAAATTCCAGTCAATGGTGTCATAAGCTTTATCGATATCTAATTTATAAATGAGGTTACCCCCTATACTGATTTTATCTAAATCCAGAGTGAGTTCTTATTCCAACAACACATTTTCATTAATGGATCTACCTTTAATGAAGATAATTTGGTTTGGACAGATAATCTTGTCAAGATGTGGTTGAAGTCTTCTCACAATAGTCTTGCTTATGAGTTTGCTCATGACGTAAGTAAGGATTATAGGCTTGTAGTGTTCCCAAGTCTTCTGCAAATCTCCTTTAGGGGTTAGCACAATAGATGTGTTACTAAAATAGCTGGGGAGATTGACTCCTCTGAAGAAACTCTTAATTTCCTCCACCACCTTCATCTTGATGACGTGCCATGCTCTTTGATAGAAGTCAACGGTGAAGCCATCAGGGCCAGCTGCTTTAGAGCTGTCAATTGTGTTCAAGGCTTCTTAAGTTTCCTCATCAGAAGGGAGTTCAGGGAGATTCAGCTGACCAGTGTAACTTGATTCTTTAACAAAGTATTCTTCGTAGTCAGTATTGAGATCAGCAAAAAAGTTCAGGAGGGAGCTGTAGTACTTAACAACATCCTTAGTTATAAGTTCATTATCATTAATCCATCTACCCTCGGTAGAATATATGGAGTGTATGGTGTTGCACTTCCTCTTGTAACTTATATAGGCATGCTAGAATTTAGTGTTTATGTCCCCTTTAGTAAAACTATTAACAAAATCTTTTTGTTTAAGTAGCATATCTTGGATGTCAATAACTTTATTCAGATTAGTCTGGGCAGTAAGCAACTCAGTTTCAGTGTCAGAGTTATTCTGAATAGCAGCCTCAAGCCTCTCAACATCTTTCTCAGCAGATAAGGCATTGGAAAATACATTTCCAAAAGTTTCCCAGCCCCACTTCCTCAATACTTTGCTGGTTTTCTGATGCAGAAGGGTTAGATTAATTAAAGGGTCGGTGTGTTCAATTCCCTTCCAGTTAGAAGCCACAAAGTTAATGAAAAGGGGGTGGGTACACCACATGTTGAGATATCTTAAAGGAGGGTGGAGTGAGGTAGTACTTGATGAAGTTATGGAGATGAGGAGTGGTCTGTGGTCTAAACCAGTGAGGGTTAGGTGGGTAACAAAAGTAAGGAGGTAATGCTTTTGCTAGCGGTCATTGACTAGCACCCTGCCAAGTCTTTCCCACAAAAGACCCCTCTTCCAAGTGAACTTAGGACCCTGGTATCCCAAATCAAACAAACCTGCCTGCTAAATTTGGTCATTAAAATAAGTCATTTTGGAGAGGTTAGGAGGTCTCCCTCCAGATTTCTTAGCTGCATTAGTGATACAATTGAAATCTCCACCTATTATCCATGGAGAATCCATATTAGTTCTGATGAGATGTAATCCCTCCCAAAACTCCTGTCTATCAGCTTTCAGACTACCAGCATAAATAAAAGTAGCATACTCTAGATGGCCTTATACAAGCAGTGAAAGGTGTATGAACTGAGGATGATCCATTATAATGCTCCATTGTATTTATTTCCTACAAAAGAACCAAATATTATTAATTTTGTTAGCATAGTGAGAAAAACCAAGGAATCTTTGAATAATTCTCTGTGAGTTATGCTAAACCAAAGGTTCAAGAATAGCAAAGCACCAAAGTTTGTATTTTTTGTTGAGATGTATCAGTCTTTTTAAAGACTGAGGATGGGCTATGCCCCTAATATTCCAACACAGCATGTTGATCATGGGGGGGATTGTAATGGGGAGAAGGCTGAGATCTTGATCTGGTCCTTCCTCTATAAGGAGGAGGTCCCCCAATCTTCAAAGCTTCTGTGAATCTAATATTACCATCCCTTAATTTCTGCACTCCAGACTGAACCTTTTTCTTCTTTTTAGGTTTCTATGTTTGTCATTCCTCTTCCATTAAATGTTTCATCTCAGTTATAATATTCTTCTGAGGAGCTCCTATTACAAGAGTAGTTTTCTAGTTGAACTTCTTGGATTGCACCACCTCATCTAAAGGAACTAATAGAGGTGTTATATTATTTATCTAATTCACCTCCTCCCTGATTTGTCTGGGGGAAGTATTAGTCGAATATGTGGAGCCAAATGGAGCTGTAGAGCTTCTGGTTGCATCTAGCATGTCCTCCAAATTCCCAGTTGGAAAGGGTTCCACAGCAACTGAAGTTTTTGGGAGAATAGGCTGAGTATACCTTTCCTGAGTTACCACAGTCTTCTTGGGGGGGTGAAGCCTAAAACATCTATCCTTGGTGTGTCCAAACATCCTGCAGTGATGACAATAGTATGGTTTCTATTCTAACCTCACTTTTTGTCAAAATCTCTATTTGTCATTACCAATCCAAATCCTATTGATTTCAGAAAGAGTTACATCTCTTTCTATGAGAATTCTGGCAAGGGCAGGTCCGACTTTGTTGTATGTGGGAGCATCCACCTTCAAAGGTCTCCTTATTGCTCTTGCAATATTAAAAAAACCATTTAGATTAAAATACTTAATTGGGAGGCCAGGTATTTTAATCCATAGGGGAACTATTGGGGGTTCCTTACCAGGGTCAAAATTAGGGTCCCATTTCAGGATTTTCATGGTGGTGCCTCCAATTTGAATAGCTTGTTTTGCAAATAGTCTAGCATAGTCTTCCTCCCTTGAGAGTTGTATAAGTATATGTCTTCCATCTAGAATTCTAATCTGCTAATCTCCATTGAATTTTAAGGAAGCAATGTAATTCCTAACTAATTCCATTTTGGGGTGGCCAAGAAGAAATTTCCCCACTAAAGTAAATTTTACTTGATCATTTAGGTTATAATTTCTTGAGGTGAGAAATAAATAGCTGGTTCTCCTTCCTTAGTACCTAAAGGATGAATGCAAGGGTTGTTACCTATTCCAGCTACTGTGTCATGGAACTTGTGTGGGAAGACTAAAANCCAATCCAAATCCTATTGATTTCAGAAAGAGTTACATCTCTTTCTATGAGAATTCTGGCTAGGGCAGGCCTGACTTTGTTGTATGTGGGAGAATCCACCTTCAAAGGTCTCCTTATTGCTCTTGTAATATTAAAAAAAGTATTTAGATTGAAATACTTAATTGGGAGGCCAGGTAATTTAATCCATAAAGGAACTATTGGGGTTCCTTACCAGGGTAAAAATTAGGGTCCCATTTCAAGATTTTCATGGTGGTGCCTCCAATTTGAATAGCTTGTTTTGCAAATAGTGTAGCATAATCTTCCTCCCTTGAGAGTTGTATAAGTATATATCTTCCATCTAGAATTCTAATCTGCCAATCTCCATTGAATTTTAAGGAAGCAACATAATTCCTAACTAATTCTATTTTGGGGTGGCCAAGAAAAAATTTCCCCACTAAAGTAAATTTTACTTGATCATTTAGGTTATAATTTCTTGAGGTGAGAAATAAATAGCTGGTTCTCCTTCCTTAGTACCTAAAGGATGAATGCAAGGGTTGTTACCTATTTCAGCTGCTGTGTCATGGAACTTCTGTGGGAAGACTAAATGTTCAGGATCATTGAGGGAAGCAGTTGATTTGCCAACCACCCCTGCATAAGTAGCCTTTGCCCTTTAAACATCAGTTTCAATATCAATAGGAGTAGCCATAATCCCTATAAATCACAATCTTAAAACCACGATAATAGTAAACCACAAATAAAAGGTCCAAAGGACTTTATATGGTCTGTACAGGTCAAACCACACTGCAATTCAAGCCAGCAGAGCCCTACACTAGAAGAGGGAGGGTATCCACCAGTGGAGCTAGAGAAAGATGGGTAAAACCAGAAGAAACCAGTAGAACAGAGGAAGAAGGCCAAAACCCAGAAAACTCCAATGGAACAGTAAGACCCACTAAAGTATTAGAAAAAGGAGAGGTAAAAGCAAACTCCCAAGGTAATAAGAGAAAGAAACTAGCACCCTTGAGAAGAAAGTGGCCAGACCTTCAACAGAAATCACTTCAACAGCACTTCATCCTGCTAGAAACCCTAGTAGAGCACCACTTACTTCAGCCGCCAGCTTCATCCAGCATTACATATATATATATATATATATATATATATATATATTTG